>PVIY010025188.1:0-37036 GCA_004026745.1 Myrmecophaga tridactyla
GCAGGTTAAAAGGCTTTCCTATGAAGCGTCTGGACTCTGTGTCTTTCCTATCCTGCCCAGTATGTAGTGCTTTTCTGCCTGTGGGTCCCACCAGCACAAAGTGATGTGGTATCTTTAACTTCATCAGACTCTCCCTGCTGGGGGTGTGGTGGAGACAGGGAGAGGTTGTAGGCTAGCTTTAATCGCTTTACTTCTCCAGACCCTGGGGTTGGAATTCCTTGGGGAAGGAAATACACCTGAGCTGGGCCCCACCCCCTCTCCTGGGGAAGACACGGGTTCCAGACAAGCACTCAAACAAGCTTAATTCTGCCTATGCCTGGGACAGTTGGAGCCTGAGAAGCCCGTAGCTGTATCCAAAGAGTAGTCAAGCCATAGAACCACAGTCACCAAAAAAGAAAAAGAAAAATCCTTTTCAGAGCAGGACCCCCAATTCCTTGGGTTTGCCAATCAAGAGCTTAAGTTGATATGTTGCTTTGAATATCTCCAGGTCCTACATGCCCCCTCCGTTCCTTCAGGGCCCAGTTCCTTTCAAGTATTATGTGCTATCTGATCCAATAAAACCTTTTTTTTTCTTTTTCTGTCAGCCCTGCCCCCTCTGTGCTGGGGCAAAACCCAGCAACCTCAGCTTTTACTCGAGTTTCAGCTGAGCTGGGAGCCTATTTTTAGTAATCAGAATTTGTTAATTAATCCCACAATTGGAGACTGGTTGTGCTCCGTCCATGTTGCTGGTAAAGTCTCTCTCCTTTCCCCTCTGGGAAGCAGCCTTTCCCCTCTGGGAGGGATGCTGGCCTCCTCCGCTTGCGGGACTCATGGTTCTGGCTGGGCTCACAGACAGTCCAGCTTGTCTAACTGGGGTACACTGTGTGTCCAGTCACTGCTGTAGCCCCAGCAGTTGTTCTGTACTGTTCCTGGGTATTTACTAGGTGCTCTGGTGGATGAACTAAATCCGACATCTTGCTAAGCTGCCATCTCAGCCCCTCCTCTAAATCCCATAAGTTTTGATATGTTGCATTATCATATTCATTCATCTCAAGGTATTTACTTATTTCCCTTACAATTTCTTTGTCCCACTGATTGTTTAAGAATGCCTTGTTTAAATTCCATATATTAGTAGATTTTCCAGTTCTCTGCCTGTTATTAATTTCCAACTTTATTCTTCTATGGTTAAAGAAGATGCTTTAATACTTTGTTTTTTAAAAATTATTGAGAATTGTTTTTTGACCCAATTATGTGGTTTATCCTGAAGAATGAGCCCTGTGTGCTTGAGAAGTATATATATCCTGCTTTTTTGAGGTACAATATTCTACATATGTTTAGTAGGTCCAGTTCTTTTTCATGTCATTCAAGCTCATTGATCTTCTGTCTAGATGTTCTATTTATTGATGAGAGTCGTGCAGTGAATTCTCCAAGTATTATTGTAGAGATGTATATTTCTACCTTCAGTTTTGCCAGTTTGCCTAATGTGTTTTGGGGCACTGTGGTTAGGTGCATACATAATTATGATTGTTATTTCTTATTGGTGGATTGCCATTTTTATTGACATAGTTTCCTTGTCTTTGCAATAGCTTTTTACTTAAAGCATATTTTACCTGATATTTGTATATTTCCCCTAGATCTTTTTCGGTTACTATTTGCATGGAATATATTTTCCTATCCTTTCACTTTAAACCTGTTTGTGTTTTTGGGTCTATAGCAAATCTCTGGTAAACAATATATAGTTGGATCATGCTTCTTTTTCTGCCAACCTGTATCTTGATTGGGAAGTTTAATCCATTAACATTCAGGGTTATTAATGTAAAGGCCATGCTTAGTTTAGTCATTTTGTCCTTGGGTTTTTATGCGTCATATCTTTTGTCTCTCTTTTCCTTTACTGCAATCTCCTTTTCTGTATAGTTGGTCTTTTGTCATGTATCTCTTTATCATTTGTTTCTGTATATTTCTAAAACACTTTGTGGTTACCCTGGGAATTATATCATACAACCTACAATTATAACCTAATTTCAAAAGATTAACTTCAATAGTCTACATGTTCTGTTCCCATATCTCTGTTTCCCCTCTTTACATTGTTTTTGTCCACCTTTATCACTTTATATTTTGCATGTCCATTATCAGGAAATATGCCTTTTACTTGTTCAATTGTTTTATGAATCTTATAGGAATTAACAATTACAGTTGTATATTGAAGGTGCATTACTATTGGGTTTTGCTTTTATCCTTTTAGTTAGCATTACTAATGAGCTTCATTTCTCCACAGTACTCCAAACCACTCTTCTTCTGTTTTTTCCTTTCAATCTGAAGAACTCCCTTTAGTAATTCTCACAGGGTGGGGTTTTTCTAATCTCTATTCTAAACTCTCCTTTTTTTTTTTTTTTTGCATAGGCAGGCACCAGGAATCGAACCCAGGTCTACAGCATGGCAGGCGAGAACTCTGCCTGCTGAGCCACTGTGGCCTACCCCTCCCTCATTTTTCAAGAACAGTTTTGCCAGATAAAGAATTCTGGGCTGTCAGTTTTTCTCTTTCAGTACCTTAAGTGTGTCATACCACTGCCTTCTGGCCTCTATGGTTTTTGAGGTGAAACTGGCACTTAGTCTCATTGCGTGTCCCCTGTATTTGATGAATTGCTTTTCTCTTCCTGCTTTCAGAATTTTCTCTTTATCTTTGGCATGCTAATTAGTATGTGAAACATTCATCTTTCATTCAAAGATACAAGTACGGTATAGGTGGAAGGATAGAAAAATACCATGCAAGCAGTAACTAAAAGAAAGCTAGGGTAGCTAGCTAATGTTAGATAAAATGGACTTAAGTCAAAAACAGTTACGAGGGACAGAGACAATCATTAAATACTGATAAACAGGGCAATTCAACAGGAAGACGTAACAGTTACAAATATATGTGCACCTAACAGCAAAGCCCCAAAATATATGAAACAAGCTACGAGGCCCAGCCTCCTGGGCATGGTGACTCTGCGTGTAAGCTGAGTGGAGCCTGCCCTAGGTAGAGAGACTCTGGAGCCTCTCAGGTCTTGGGGTGGAACTTGGAACACTCTAGCTAGCACCAGAGAAACCACACCTTGAGAGTGGCCAAAGGCTCTGACCGCTGCAAGTGGCTGCTGCCTTGGCTCTGGGCTTAGAGAGGCCTATGGGCCACTGCTACAGAGCACAGGGGAGCCACATACAACTTTGCCCACTCAGCAGTAGGCTGGGCCTGGATTACGTGATCCAGTGGTTGGAGACAGGGTAGCTAAGTCTGTGTAGGGCCCCTGGTGCTTCGCCTTGTGCATGACTTAGCTTCCATTTAACCCTCACCACAGCTATAGGGCATGTAGAAAAGGATGCAAATGGAGAAGTCCTGTGGGTTTAGTGTTACCCTTCCATAACAGCTACCTTAAGGAATCTGCTGCTGAGAAAATGCTGCCTTAAGGATAAAAACAAGCCACTCCATCCATCCCTTTGTCTTTGGCTGGTACAAAAGAACATGGTTTTATATCACAATTGAAGTCCCAGATTCTTCAGTTTTGAAAAAGGTTACTCATTTTTCTACTGTTTAACTGCCAAAGATTTTAACCCAAAGAAATATGCTGCCTTCACTAGGATATTGTATAGAATGAACCTGAAACATGGAGCCCAGTTAAAATGATGGAGAGTTATATTGCAGTTCTTGCAAAAAGAATATGTCAGAGTGAAGAAAATTGCTCTTTCCTTAGCAAGAACTTAGATGCCCAAAAGGCATTACATTGCAAGCTCCATCAAAGATAATCATATCCCAGCTGGGATGGAAACTGTTATCTTACGCATAGCACCGACACTAAAGAGAATGGTTGTCTTTCACCCAAGGACAGAAGAAGTTCAGGATTTTACTAGGACTTTGCCTGCCTTGGTGTGGCATGGACAGGATTGGACCATACTTCATTCTTACGTGCACCTTGTTGGTGATGAACTGGAGGCCCTGCAGATGTGCCCAGATTACATCACTGGGTTTGTAGACTTAGAGGTGAGCAACAGACCAGACTTCTATGATGTTTTTGCAAATCTGGAAGAGATTGAGATTACCATTGCTCCACTTGCAAAAGAGGCCATGGCAATGGGCAAACTGCACAAACAGGTCGGTCACTAATTGTTCAGTCTGCAGAAGATCCAGAGAAATCAGACAACCAAGTTATTAAGGATATTTCCCTAAAAACAAAAGAAATCTATGCCAACCTAGCACCATTCACATCTCTTTCAAAGGCTGGAGAAAAGCCAGCTCTCAATTTTAAGGCACTAAAGCAAAATTGATTTTCACCCGCAATAGAAAACTTCCCTTATCATCTAGCAACAGCTGAACGAATGCCGATAATCTGACTGTGAGACAAAAATGTATGCTTATGATTGATCGAAAGCTCTTCTTTTGTGTGATTATCTCCTAACCATGTAAAATACTGAAAATATCAAAGAAAATGTCACAGTTAAATGATTTTTATTTGAAAGTATTGAAATTTGGCCTGAAAAACACTGAAACACTCATGGAAACACTTCTAATTTTTTCCTATCTGATTACCTTTCTGTCTACTGTTAGTGTAGCTACAGTAACTACAGATAATGTTTTAAACAGCCCAATGTCCTGGAAAAAGAAATAAGCTGTGTCACATCCTGTGCAAGTCACAGCAAACCCAACGCCTTCATTATTCTAAGTTCCAGTTCTATTGGGTGGCCATGGCTAATGGTTTAGTTTCAGAAAGCTGCCTAAAATTTTGCTTTGTATTCTTCTAGGAAGAATTTTAATTCCTCTTGAGGAACTCTACTTTCTGAGCAAAAACTATTACATTTTCTGCATAACTGTCTAGGAGAACATGCAAAAGACCCTTTAAAAGGGTTTTTTCTTCCATGTAAAAGAAAAAAATTTTGTCTTGGCCTTTGAAAATTTTGCCTGTATAGGGTTTTGCATAGATTTTATAACTGAGTAGACAATTTTAATAGTCCATATTTATACTGTCAGAAAGGTGAGCACTTGTCAAACAAGCCATTGATACCCTTCAATTAACCCTGTTGCTAGCAATATTCTTTTGAAAAAGATGGCAGCCCTTATGTACTAGAGTAAATTAAGAAGCATTTTTTAATACAAATGTCTGAATGACTGAAAGAGTGACTTTGTGTAATGGGTAGGGGCTTGTGAGAAGTAAGTTTTTGCAGACACCAAACACCAGAGAATGTCTTCAAACAACTTTAGAAAAGTGATTTGATATGAAGGGAACTGTTCTTGTTTAGTTGTGTACCTTTTTCATAATTGGAGACCTTAAAATGACCAAATAAGCATGGAGATCTAAATTATGTACTTGCTATTATATGAATTCATATTAATTAGGAAAGACTATTTTTCAATCAAATAACACTGATGCCCTTAGAAACCTTACCTAGAAAAATGTTTGCAAAAAACCTGGTCAAAAAAATATGAAGCAAATAGTGATAAATTTGAAGAGAGAAATGGATGGTTCTATATTACTAGTAGGACACACTAATTCACTACTATAAATAATATCTGTAACATCATATGTTAAACTGTTTTAGCACCTCATAATAATGCATCATGAGCAAGTGATTTTTATCCCAGTGTATTAGTTAGGGTTCTCTAGAGAAACAGAATCAACAGGAAACACTCACAAATATAAAATTTATAAAATTGTCTCACATAACCATGAGAATGCAGAGTCCAAAATCCGCAGGGCAGGCTGTGAAGCTGATTCCAGTGGAGGGTCTGGATGAACTCCACAGGAGAGGGTCACTGGTGGAAGCAGGAAGAGAGCCTGTCTCTTCTGAATCCCCCTTAAAAGGCTCCCAGTGATTAGATTAAGCATCACTCATTGCAGAAGACACTCCCCGTGGCTGATCACAAATGGAATCAGCTGTGGATACAGCTGATGTGATCATGATTTAATTCTATGAAATGTCCTCATAGCCACAGACAGGCCGGCACTTGCCCAACCAGACAAACAGGTAACACTACTTCACCAAGTGACACATGAACCTGACCATGACACCCAGTAATGCAAGGTTGGTTCAACAACATTTAAAAAATAAAGCAATGTAATTCATCATATAAACAAAATATGGTTATATTTTAACCATGGTAGGCTTGCAGAAAGCCTAATTTTGTTGGTAAAATCTCTTCATTCATGATAAAAACCCTCAGTTAACTACGAATACAAGGCAACTTCTTAACTTTATTAACCAATTGTGAAGGACAATGCTTTCCACCCCAAAACTGGGAATGAGGCAAAATGTGCACTCATACCACTAGGATTCATCATTATCAGGTCCTAGCCATGAAATTAAAGCAAGAAATAGAAGTAATAAGCATACAGATTGGAAAGTAAGATGTAAAACTCTCTATGACAGATAATATATCCTGTCCATAGAAAATCCTACAAAAGCTACAAGAGTCTATTTACAAATAAGACTTTATTCCTGAATAGCACTTTTACATATATTACATTCAGTCATCAGATATTTAAGAAAAATTTCTTTAGCCTCCCCCATTTGGCTTTCCTTATAAAGACAGAATGATAATCTATGAATAAAATTATTTTAAAATCAAACAAACCTCTATGTGAATCAGTCCTGTCACTTATGAGCTCTGTGATCTATATATGTTGAAGAGTATTTGTGATAGCACAGAATTTGTTATGTATTATAATAACAGGTTGAATAATAAAAATTGCTGATATTCAACTATTCTTAAACTAGGAAAATGGCAAGTTCTCAGGGTTCAACAAAGTAGGAGGCACTTGATAAGCTTGATCTCTTTACCTCCTGCTTTTGCCATTGGTTTCCCCTTTCTTCTGGGTCCACAAGAACTTGTCACATATCTGAACTCTGTATCTGATCACACTGCATACTAATGACTTATGCTCGCCTTTCTCTCCAAACCATAAGCTTCTTGAGGGACGAGTCTAAGCTTAGCGTCTTTTAGATGTTTAATGACTATATATTCACTGTATGAATAAACAAAATATGATTTGATGATTTTTTACTATCTAACATTTTAAGGTTTCTTATTGATATTTTCTTTTTTCTCAAGTATATGAAGGAGGAAAAAGCTGGTATTTTACAGTTGGCTGATACATAAACTCACCAAAGCCCATAAATCAAATTCAGACAGGTCAGTACATTATTGTAACTCTATATAGCCTTTCTACTACTTCCATTGCAGAGTTGTCTGTCTACAAAAATCCCATTGGGAAAGGGTAAAGATATAGGAGTTCTGTAGCAGGTATATTTTGAACACATTTGCTATTGGAATTTAGGCAAGGGCTAAATGGGGAGGCAGTTGTGTTCTGGATATTTAGCTCAATGTCACTACTAACACATATTAAGCATGATAGACATAAAACCTGCAGGTGTCTTTAATCTCATTGTAGTTTCTTATTGATACTATTGTGTTTGCATTTTCTCTTATTATTGAATTTAAAAGCATTTTAGAAATTAAAGCAATGATTCTAAGGTGTGATATCTTATGTACTTTTTGAGAGGCATATTTTATTATGAATGAATTTTTAAAAACCTAGTCACTGAATCAGTGTTCCCAGGGTAGATACCCTGCCAGGT
Organism: Myrmecophaga tridactyla; assembly: GCA_004026745.1. Classification (NCBI taxonomy): domain Eukaryota; kingdom Metazoa; phylum Chordata; class Mammalia; order Pilosa; family Myrmecophagidae; genus Myrmecophaga; species Myrmecophaga tridactyla. Next base: position 7,582 of record PVIY010025188.1, read on the forward strand.
ATATCCTTAAAAGATTCTGCTCATTATTCTGATGATAAACATGACGATCTTTATTCTAAATTATGTGTATTTATAGTTTTAAACTTTTTATATTCAAATATTTTAAACTTACAGGACAGTTGCAAAAATAATACAAAACTAATATGAGAGTTCCATTATACCCCTACCCAGGTACTCAGTTTTATCAAATTTTTACACTTTGCCACATTTTTTTTTTTTTAACATGGGCAGCTTCCGGGAATTGAACCTGGGACTCTGGCATGGAAGGTGAGAATTCTGCCACTGAGCCACTGTCACACTGCCACACTTATTTATATCATTCTATCTATTTATCTATTTTTCTAAACATTTGAGAATAGCTTATATTCATCATTCTCCTTGAACACATGTTTCTATTCTATGTCTATTTCCTACGAACAAGGATAACCCCTTCCGTAACCATGTACAGTTATCAAGCTTAAGAAATTTAACATTGATATAAAGTATACAGTCCATATTCCCATTTTTACAATTATCCCAGTGATATCCTTTTGGACATTTTCTCCTGTTATTAGCTCAAGTCCAGGATCATATGATAGTCATTGCATTTAATTGTCATTGTCTCTTTGGTTGCTTTCTTAAGATTGTGGAAATGTACATACAGCACAAAATTGACCATTTCAACCACCCCCGAGTATAGAATTCAGTGAGACAAATCACATTCACAGTGTTGTGCTGTCCTTACTACCTTCCATACTAAAACTTTCCCATTACCCCAAACAGAAACCCTGTCCCCATTATATGTTAACTCAGTTTTCCTGTTAACCTGGACTCTACTTTCTGTCTTTATGAATTTGGCTTATTTTACTCAATATTATGTCTTCAAGTTTCATTTATTATGTACTTCGACTCAGAACGTCATCCTTTTCTACAGCTGGATAATATTCCATCTTATATTTGAATACCACATTTTGTTTATCCATTCAGCTGTTGATGGACACTTATATTCCTTCTACCTTATGACTATTGTGAATAATGCTACTGTGAACATTTGTGTGCAAATATCTGTTCAAGTCTATGAATTCTTTTGGGTATATCCCTAGAAGTGGGATTGATTAGCTATATGGTAGTTTTATGCTTAGCTTTTTAAGGAACCTTAAGCCTGCTTTCTACAGCAGCCACACCATTTTACATCCCCACCAACAAGGTGCTAGGGTTTCTATTTCTTTGCATCCTCACCAACACTTGTTAGTTTCCTTCTTAAAAAAAACAACAGTCATCTTAGAGAGTACAAATTGATATTGCATTGTTCTTTTGATTTGTATTTCCTAAAAAAATGGCTCATGATGTAGAACATCTTTTCGTGTACTTATTCTTCTTCATGGTTACTGGTATATCTTCTTTGGAGAAATGTCTATGCAAGTCCTTTGTCTAATTTTTAGTTGGATTGTCATTTCTCTGGAGTTGTAGAAGTTCTTTATATATTCTGCATATTCAACCCTTATGAGATGTAAGATTTCCAAATATTTTCTCCTATCCTGTTAGCTGCCTTTTAACTTTGTTGATAATATCCTTTGATACAAAAAAGTTTTTAATTTTGAGGAAGTCCAATATATCCATTTTTTTTCCTTTGTTGCTTATGATTTTGGTGTACATTCTCTATCACCTAATACAAGATCCTGAAGATATTTCTCAATGCTTTCTAAAAGTTTTGTAAAATATTTTAATTCTTATGTTTAGGTCCTTGATCTAATTGACTTAATTTTTATATATGGAATGAGGTAAGGGTCCACTTTCATTTGTTGTATGTGGATATACAGTTTTTCCAGCACCATTTGTTGAAGAAACTATTCTCTTCCCCTTGAATGGAACTGGCACCCTTGTCAAATATCAATCGGCCATAGATGTGTAGGTTTTATTTCTGAACTCTTAGTTCTGTTCCATTAGTCTATATGCCTATCCTTGGGCCTGTACCATACTGTTCTGATTACTGCTTTTCACTGCAAAAAGCTTTACTGTTTGTTCTCAGTTCATGGCTTAATAGAGGGCTACAAGGGAGTTGGTTAAAAATATGCCTCCTGTTTGGAGACAGGGGCTCAGGCAAAAGTCTGGATGCTAGAAGAATACAGAGGGTCCTACCAAAGGCTTCTGGTCTCCAGGGGCTTGAAGTCATGCTTGACGGTAAGCCTTTCCCAGGGATACTCATCCAGCCTCAACCTGTGAAATTTGGTCAGGTGGTCCCATCTGGGACACCTCTGTCACCCGGGAAGGCACATGACTGGTATCTGCTGTTGCTTCACTCCTCTCAGCTTCTGATTCCAGTGACTTTCTCTCTGAGCATATGTTGGTCCTCGCTTAGCTCCTCTGGTGTGTTTCTCTGTAAGCTCTCTCTCTCTCTCTCTCTCTCTCTGTTTCTCTGAGCTTTCTCTGGGTGTTTGTCTTTGAGCTCTCTCCACTTTTTCTGCCTTTTATCCCCTCATAAAGGATTCCAGTAAAGGATTAAGACCCACCTTGAATTAGGTGGGTCACATCTCAATTGAAAAACCTAAGCAAAATGTCCCACCACAATAGGTCTGTACCTACAAGAATGGATTAAAAGAACATGGCCTTTTCTGGGGTACATAACAGATTCAAACAAGCACCCTTCATCCTCTGGACCCCCAAAGGACATGCCCTTTCCATATACAAAAAAATATACTCACTCCATCACAAAGTCCTTAAATCATTTCACTAACAACACTAAGTACAAACGCTCATCACATTACAGGTGTGGTCTGTCCTAAGGCAAAATTCTCCTCCGGCTATGAATCTGTGTAACTTAGAACATGTTGTCTGCTTCTGACATACAAAGAAGGGGCAGTCATAGGAAAAATGTTCCCATTTCCATAGGGAGAAGTTGGCGTGGAAATGGGTCAAAATTCTCAACCTGTTCCAAAAACCTTCAGGACAGACTTCCTTAGGTTTCAAGGTCTGAAATTCATCCATACGATGATGTTTTATCCTCAGGGCTTGAAAGAGTGGCAGTCCCACCCTCTCCAAGGGTTTAGGCAGCAGCTCTGCACTCCCCAAACACTCTGGTGAGTGCTCCAAGCATTGGGGAGACTGCTATGACCTCAGCCCCACCCTCCTCAAGCATCTGGGTGGCTGGTTTGAATCTTGTATGTACCCCAGAAAAGGCCATGTTCTTTTAATCCATTCTTGTGGATGGAGATCAGTTGTGGGTGGGACATTTTGTTAAGGTTGTTTCAATTGAGATGTGATCACCTGCCCAATTCAAAGTGGGTCTTAATCCTTTACTGGAGTCCTTTATGAAGGGATAAAAGGCAGAAACAGTGGAGAGAGCTCAGAGAGAGAAACATTGAAAGAGAGAGCTTACAGAGAAACACACCAGAGGAGATAAGAGAAGACCCACAAATACTTAATGAGAAAGTAACTGGAATCAGAAACTGAAAGCAATGGAAAACCATGAGTGAAACAACAGCAGATACCAGTCAGGTGCCTTCTCATGTGACAGAGGTGTCCCGGATGCCAGCAGCCTTTCTTCAGAGGCCAGGTATCATCCTCCTGATGGTTTAATTGAGACATTTTCATGGCCTAAAAGCTGTAAATTTTAAGTTAATAAATCCTCATTGTAAAAGTCAACCCATTTATGGTATACTACATTCTGGCAGCTTTAGCAAATCAAAACACTAGGTCTCAGACAATTAATGTAACTTTATTATCTATTCTCTTTATGCTGAAGTTTCAGTTGCTTTGAGACAGATTCCACGGTTTGTATTTTCCATATTACTTCAATCAAGTCCTGCCATCCTTGTTCTGGATTGCGCATAGACCTTTAGATTAAGGGGAGAGTTTTGCATTCAGCTGCATTGGGATAGCTTGTGGTATTTCCATGTTTGTGAAGCACTTCACCCAAACCAAGCATTTTTTTAAATTACATTACCCATGGGTCTTCAAAATGGAAAGGACAGTAATGCAGGTAGCAGAAGTTGTGAGTACACTTTCATTCATGCTGAGAGAACTATTGAGAGGTGAAAGGAATAAGAAGAGAATTCCATCCTGGGCTCTTTTCTTACACAAATTCAGCCAGAGCACAGATAAAGGTAAAAAAAAAAAAAAAAAAAAAAAAGTGTCATGCTGAGAATATCCATTGCTTTATATTATGACAGTTTTATATTAAGATAGTGGAAAATAGAGACCCACAACAGGTGCAAAGTAAAGCCATTTAGCATTTTATATTGCAGTCGGAGCCGAGGAATAGAAAATAAAGCACCACTAGAAGACTATGAACTACTAGTACATAAAAATGAAAAATGCAACATAGGTTGTTGGGTAGAGCAAAAAGCACATGAAAAAGTGTTAAGTTTTACTAGCTGTTAGGGAAATGCTAATCAAAACCACAATGAGATAAAAATCTCATTGATTATTACACTTACTAGAATGACCTCTATCAAACAAACAGGAAACTACAAGTGTTGGAGAGGATGTGGAGAATTAAGGACACTTATTCACTGATGGTGGGAATGAAAAATGGTGCTTCTGTGGAGGATGATTTAGCAGCTCCTCAGAAAGCTAAGTATAGATTGCTTTAGGACCCAGTAATCCTGGGTCACTGATTTTTTTGGTAAACATTTTTATTGTATAGTATAACATATATGCAAAGCAAAGAAATAAAAAAGCAATAGTTTCTAAAGCACTCTTCAACAAGTAGTTACAGGACAGATCCCAGAGTTTGTCATGGGCTGCCATACGATCCTCTCATATTTTTCCTCCTAACTGCTCCAGAATGTAGGAGGCTAGAAGGTTTAAATATTTTTTTATCATCACAATTGACTTTTTTCCCCTCTTTTTTGAAAGATGACTGCCAGGTTTTCCTAGTTCAGAGACTGTTAGGGGATGGCACCTAGAGCATCTTACACTGCCACCTCGGTCTGTAAGAAACTGTTGGACTGATTTCCATCAAAGAAAGAAAGATCCTGGCTCTGCTCATCTTTGTCAGCATTTGGAAGTATCAGTATTTTTTATTTTAGAAATTCTAAAAAGTATATAGTGGTTCTCACAGTGGTTTTTAATTTGCATTTGTCTGATGACAAGTGAAGGTAAACACATTTTTACATGTTTATTTGCTATGTAGATTACTTTCCATTTATACTGCTTGAGTTTGGATAGGTCTATTGAATCTGTTGCTTGGTGATTTTCACCTGTTCTAGAAATTTTGTATCTATTATCTTTTTAAATATTACCTACACCCCACCCTTTCTTCTCTCCTTCAAGAATTTTAACATCTTTTTTCCCTGGCCACTGTGCTGAGCTTCATATTGGTATATGCAAATATCTGCTCAATGCCATCTCATGGTTCTTCTGCAAGTGCTTCATATCCAACATGGTCAAAGCAGGATTTACAATGTTTCTTTTCCTTACTGCTCACACTCTGATCACCTACTCTAATTGGATCCTTTCTTCTCTATAAATCTCTTTGGATTAGTTAATCTAAGACCTTGTGCTCTTCTTCACAAACCCACCTTCTGGGAATGATCATAAATGTTTCCTTCTCCATATCCTATATATCACCATGCTCTGCCAGTTTTACTTCCCAAGTACCTTGTGAATTAGCCCCAATGTTCCACTTATACCATCATTGCCCTACTTTAGACTCGTCATCTCATGTAGCAATACCCTACTAACTGGTATTTTCTACTCCAGCCTTTTTCAAATCACTTCATTTTACTGTGAGAATGGTTTCTATAAAACAGGATTATGACCATTTAACTTTTTTTCCATAAAACTCTTGGGTGACTTCCTCCAAATTTACAGAATAAAGTTCAAAGTGCTTCATCTCTCTTTGACTTGTTCATTCTCAACTTTCCAGTGTTACTTCTTTATACACTCTGGTTTATATTTCCCTATTCAGTGGGTTAAAGGAGAAAAACCTGTCTTTTGTTCATAGTCTTTTTTTTTCTTTTAATTTGCATATGGGCAGGAGGTAACAGGGATCAAACTCCAGACCTCCAGCACAGCAGGTCGGAGCTCTGCCTGCTGAGCCACGGCAGCCACCCGCATACATAGTCTTTTTTGTCCTTCCCCACTCTAAACAATGGCACCATAAGATTGGATCAGGATTAAAACATGGCTTATCCGGTGTACATAATTGTTTCAAACCAGCAGAGTATGGAATATCATTCTCCATAGTACTTAGTTCATAACATTGTAATGATTTCTTGAACTATGCCGGGAGTTCCTGGGATAAAGGCTGCCCTAGCTCCTAGCACAGTGTCTGGCAGTAGGAATTCAGAAAAAGTGTCCTGAAAGAATGACCAAAGATGATAATGGAACCTTTAATCAATATGTTTGTTAACATATTTCTATCAATAAAATCTTTATATCCTCAGTGGGTTAAGGGCCTTTTCTCCATTAACAAAAATAAATAAGGCAAAGGGACATGAAAAAAATATGCTAACACTTACATTAGGCTTAAGTGTCTTGCCATAAGGAATCCACAGAAATACAGGAAAGCTACTGTAACTCTCTTTACAGGGGCTGTAGTTCTATTTGGTCCAAGGAGAAATGCAGACAACATGATAGCCTGGTGATATCAGGAATACTGATACCTCTGAGCCATATCTTTATTAAGTCCTATATTAAGTTTCTTTAAAATTAGAAATAGCAATTGAGGTCAGATTTTTCTTATAATTTATTGACATTGAAAATATTAATAACTGTCAGGAAAGAAAGAAATAGGGGGAAGGACAAATAATTTCTTCTTAATATTTCCTTTTCATTGTCTCCCATGCTCGTAGCTAGCTCTTCCATAATCCACAGACTATAAGGGCTATATACAATTATTGTTTTTCTCGTTTGGGAGCAGCTTGATTGCTCAAATAAGGATATAAACCTCAAGTTCACTCAGCATTTAATTTGAGCTAAAATATTTCTATATATTTGTTAAGATGTTGAACATATAACCTAATGTCTGATAAAAATTAATGTATAGTACCACTAAACCTCAATTTAACGATACTATGCATTAGAGCTTCTCAAATAAGTTGGTTTTTATTGCATTCACATTTCCTCATATGATCAAGACAAAAGACAGTTGAAGCTATATATCTTGTTTATAGTAATGCTTTAAACTTACAACGAGCATCTTTTTGTTGATGTGTTTCAGAAAAAATATCTGTAAATTCATGTCATCTCAATACCACTGTCCTTTAGAATGTCTTTTAGAGCTTTCTTTGATGTATTTTTAATCCATGGATGTACAGAATAAAATTAAATCAGAAAACAAGAATCTAGTCAATTTAATTATGTAGGATCTAATATATGATAGTTTCCAGAAAATCGTAGGAGTGGAAGGGACCTATTATGATCTTTTGTCTCCAACACTTGCCTCAAAGACTTAACTTGTACAGCACTTTCAAACTTATTAACCATTTCATCTTTACAACCAGCTTCCATCAGTTTTTTCCTAAAGACCTTTATTAATTGTTCATCACTGATACTCTTTTACTTAGAATACCCTATAACATACTTTTATTTCTTAAGGTATATGCTACTCCTTAAGCCACTAGTTCTTCTAGAGTAGGGACCCTCTCTCTTAGCTTTTACATGGTATCTGGTACCTGGAACTCAAAGAATATTTACTAGGTGAATGAGTAAATAAAGGATTCCAATAAAAATGGCACTATATATATATATATATTTTTTTTTTTTTTTTACATGGGCAGGCACCAGGAATCGAACCCGGATCCTCTAGCATGGCAGGCAAGCATTCTTGCCTGCTAAGCCACTGTGGCCCGCCTGGCACCTTATATTTTAAACATTAAAATGTATTATTTTATTCCTGTAGCAACCTTATTTACTCACTCCATAAATATTTGTTGTGATTATCATTGATATCAGTACAAAAACAAAGGCCTTATTTTCGTGAGGCAGCATTCTGGGATGGGAGATGATAGAAAATACACATTCTTACACACTCATATTTCCAGTGTTATTACTGTTATGAAGAAAAATAAAGCAGAGTAAGGGACAGATTGATGGGGAGGGGCAAGCAGTATCAGGGAAGGCAATTTTGATAGTGACATTTGAGCAGAGATCTGAGTGAAAAAAATTTTCAAACAAAATAAGCTCAAAGTTCTGAGGTAGAAGCATGCTTACTGCTTTTGAGAACCAGCAGGTACACCAGTATTTTGGAGGGGACTGAGCAACTAGAAGAGTGGTGAAGGCAAGATCATTGAGGTAGTTAGGGGCCAAATCATATATGCCATATAGGACATGGTTAAAAATTCAGATTTTATTGTGAGAAATATGGGAACCCGTTATTGAAAGGTTTGGGCAGAGAAAGATAATGATTTATCTTAGGTTTTCAAAGGACTTTTTCTTTATGAGATAGATTGTAGAGAAGAAATGTGGAAGGAGGGAAACCCGATGAAGTACTATTGCAATAGCTTGAACTAAAGAAGAAGGGTGATTTGGACCATAAAACATTGTTAGTAGTGGTTAGAAATGGTGGGAGGCTCTGGATATGTTATAAAGGTATATGTGGAAGGTTTTTATGATATATTAGCTGTGGAGAGCAGGAGAAAGAAAAGAATCCTGATTGACCAAGAAATGGAGGTTTTTTTTGAGATAGTAGAGACATGAAAACTAAGGATTGTGTGTACCTGTGTGTGCGTGTGTGTGTGTGTGTAGTTGGGACTGGAGTCAGGATTTCTATTTTTTATATAATTTGGGATGGTTAACAATATCCAAAATGAGATATCAAACAGGTAATTATATATTCAAGTCTGGGTTTTAAGGAAGTGCTTGTTTTTTAGGATTCTTCAGCTCTATAAGTTTATTTCAACTCATGAAGCTTGATGAGACCAATATGGGAGGCATGGTAGATAACAAGCAAAAGGTGTGAAGACTGTGTCTAGGTATATTCTAATATTAGTGTAAAATGGGAAGATAAGGATGATTCCATATATGTGACTGAGTGGCCTTTGAAGAAGGTAGAAGAAAACAAAAAACCATGACCTGAACAACTACTGGAGAAAGTCTCTCATGAAAAGAGAAGTAATCTATTGTACCTTAGGCTGCCAAGAGTTGAAGATGAGGACTGGTGATGGATTTTGATAACCTTGAAAAGAGGAATTTCAGTAGATGGGAGAAAATGAAAACTTGATAGAAGTGGATTCTTTAAAAGAAATGAAGATAGTGAGAAATCTTCTGAAAAACGGGAGAAGAGAAATGGGATGTTAAGTGGAAGGTGATATGGGCTCAAAAAGACTTATTTTTTAAGAGAGGAGATATTTCAGTATGTTTGTATGCTGATAGAGATGATTTAGTAGCAAGGAAAAAAATCAAGATGCATAAGATACAGAGGATAAATGCAGGAGCAAAGTCCTTGAGTAACTAGAAGAGCTTGGGACCTAGTGAACAGGGTTTGGCCTTTGTAGGACTACACAGTTACTTCTGCAGTAACAGAATGGAAAGCAGAGTAGGTGCACACACCTGAAAGGAGATTGGTAGCTTTGAGGGTATGTAGTATGTAAAAACTATCTTCTGATTGCTTTCTATTGTGCAGTAATCTATTTTCTCAAGTCATCTGCAGGAAGTGAGAATAGGGGAGGATATTTTTGTGATTTGAGACAAAAAAATTTGATAATCTCAGAAAGTGAGAGAATCATTTTACTGAGTTAAGACAGTAGGATTCCTGAGCAGCTGGAAGGGTCAACTTGAGTTTCACGGACATCAATTTGAATTCAGACCAGTCAATAAGGTTGGTGTTTATCTCCAGCCATGTTAAGGTGCTAGGATGCAAGAATTGAATGGGGAGAAGGGTTTTTTTCCTTTTTTTAGAAGGTTGGTTTTTAACCAGGATTTATTCAGGTGGTACAGACAATGAAAGGAGGAGGAAAGAAAAGAATTGAGGGTGTATGCAAGGGACCAATTAAAATTATAGATCATGGAATATAAAGAGGAATTTATAAGATGGTTGATGGACAGGGGCAAGATGATAGATCAATAATAGATTAGTGATCCCTGTAGGGTTGAAGAATAGTGAATGTGATATAGAAAGACAAGTGGTGATGGGATATTTGAAATTTAATTAATGAAGGCATATGACAAGAACTAGAATATAGCCATGGGAGTAAGTAACTTATAAGGTGAAGTGTGGGTCAAGAATTCTGGAAGTAAAAAGACAAGGGAGTATTACACTGTACCGATAGTGAAACCACCAAGAATTATGAACGGAGAACTGGTGGAGAGAGACAGTGATCAGTGTGCTGTAATCTTCAAGGAGCAGGGAGGAGGGGCCTGGATGTCTGTAGATGATGATAGGAAGAAGGCACAGTGGATGGTTAAAATTGTTAGGTACATTGCAAATTTCCCAAAGAATCATTGTGATTATTACTCTTACAGACAGGGAAAATGAAAAATATTTAATGTGTTCAGTTTTAGATACTGACTATATCTTTATACTTTGGACATGTTTTACTTTAACAACTGTTTTGAGCAACTTTGTAGAAATCATTTGTATTTGCCAGCCACTGTTAAACATGAAGATGGTTTTAGCTTTAATTACACTCAGTTTAGCTTTCCCTTATAAACTGTGTGAGCCACCTGGAGGAGAGCATATTTTTCAATTAGTGTGCCTTGGAAGGAAGGAATCATCTGCTTCCTCATCAACTGCTTATCAACATCTGCTTATTACCAACTAGGAATCATCTGCTTTTAATGAAACATCTTGGAGACGGATGGACAAGAAAAAAGTAGTTTCTTGGATCTCATATTGGAGATAAGAGAGAGAAGCTTTAATGTATTGAACCCTAGCCCGACCCTGGCTGAGACTACAGTGATTGGCACTTATCTATCTTTATTTATCACACCAGGAGTCCCAATTCTTATGGTTTCTCTGGGGCAGAAGTTGTTATGAGACCAAGCTTCGTTTGGGAGAAGCACACACTGTATCTGTCATTCTTCTTAGGATCGCATTTATGCTAGGATCAAAGAACAGAAGGAAGGAAAGGCAAGAAGGCTCAGCTCCTTTCTTTATCTAATACCCCGTATCAACAGACTTCTTTGTCAAGGTCCTGAGTGACATTGGTGCCTAAAATAATCTCCCTCATGTGTTGTTGTTTTATTTGGGCACCTATCATCCAACACTGGATTCTGGGCAGCCCTCCTCCTCCATACTCAGAAATTTATATGGTGCAAAGACAAATGACACATGGACACCAATGACTATGAGATAAAATTTGTTACTCACGCTGTAAACGGCAAAAGGACACCTCAAAGAGAAGAGCTCAAATTTAGCCAGCAATGAAGTAGGAAAGAAGGAGGGGAGTGGGTTTGGCTTTTATTAAGCTTAGGAGGTGGGGCCGGGTGAGGGGTCTGCAGGCTAGAATCTGAGCGATTTGAAATTCCTACAGGTGTGCCGAAGCAGAGAGCATTGAGCATTCACCTGTGGTCACACCTTAACAAGAGAGTCGGTCTCTATTTGCTAAAACAGGCTGTCTCAAAAGTCACCTGATCAAAGACTTAAGGCTGGAATCAAAACTGTAATAAGAAGTTTTTGGAAAGTTAAGGCCATAGTTTTTAGTCCAATGCAGTAAAGATGTTATAATTAATCCTTGTGCCATCTAAGGCAGACAAATTTGATGTAGAAGACTTGGATGACTGCAACTAGATACTGGTGAAGGTGACATACATTCAGGCTTCTCGATATCTCTTGTGGCTAACTCCATCAAGAAGTCTATATGATAATTTGACTGGATTTTGTATCCTTCAATTAAGACAGTGTCTCCCATTTTTCTAGCTAACTGCAGAGGCATCTAGGGCCACTGTCTGACTAAAGGGAGGCATTATTGTCTATGGTTTAAAAATTATTTATAAAATGAGATAACTCATTTATAAAATGAGATGACACAGATTTCTTAGTTGATTGGGAGGAAACTGTAATCTGAGTTTCCTGCCAGCTTGTGGCTGGATTAGTCTCTAAATTTTAGATCTGCCACGTGCTACTGATACTGAGTCATATAAGAAGAGCAAACAGCATTTCTTAAACTGGGGCTTAAATGAAAATAATATGTAGGGAGATTATATATTCTTTAGTCAAATTATATTGGGAAAGATTATATTCTCTAGGAGAATCATACTGTACATATATTAAAGGCTTGGGGTAATCTTGATGTAGGAAAGCCTGTTTGAATTCATATAATTGTTTCCTAAATCTTTTTTCCTTTCAAAAAATTAACACATTTTGAAACAGTATTTGGAAAAACACTGTTGAAAAATGTCAGTGTATAGGACTGAAATAGATAAGATCTTTTCGTACTGTTCTCTTTCTTCCGTTGCGTGCAGCCTTCACTCCAATCATGCTAAGAAAGAGCTTTCTTTAAAGTAACCCAAAAATTTCCTGTTACTAAATCCAGGTGATATTTTCCATCATCATCTTAAACTGACTTCTGAGCAGCATTGATATTGATCTTTATTCATTTTTAAAATAAACTTTTAATTTTAGAATAATTTTATATTTTCAGAAGCTAGCACAATTTTCTTGCTCCTCACAACTACATTCCCTAACTATTAACTTCACACTAGTTTGGCACATTTGTCACAATCAACGCACCAGTGTTGATACATTATTATTAACTGCAGTTCACAGTTTATTTAAATTCCTTTAGTTTTTACCTACTGTTCTTTTCTGTCTTGTTCTAGAGTTCCATTTAGGATACCACATTACTTTTAGTTGTATAGGGGTCCTCTTGGTTGTGACAGTTTCTCAGATTTTGTTTGTTTCTGATGACTTTGACAATTTTGAAGAGTACTGCTCATTCATTTTATAGAATGTCATTCAGGATTTTTTAAATGTTTTTCTCATGATTAGACTACAACTATGAGTTTTGGGGAAGATGCTCACATAGATAAAGTGCCGTTCCCACCATATCAAGGGTGATACTATCAACATGACTTATTGCTGCTTCTGTTAGCCTTGATCACCTGGCTGAAGTAGGATTTGTCAGGTTTCTCCTCTATAAAGTTACTGCTATTCCTCCTGCCTCCTGCCTCTGCTTTCCATATGTTTCAGTTTTTTAAAGTTGCCGGAATGTAATATACCAGCAAGGGACTGGCTTTTACAAAGGGGATTTATTAAGTTACAATTCAAAGGCTGTGAAAATGTCCAAATTAAGGCACCAACATGAGGATAACTTCTCTCAAGAAAGGTTGGTTGTGTCTGGGGTTTCTCTGTCACGTGGGAAGGCATACGGTGAAGTATCCTGTCCTCTCATGGCTCCTGGGTTCAAACGGCTTTCTGCATCTCCACACAGTTGTGTCTTGGTTACATCCCTCTGTCCTATTTGTCAGCTCTGAACTGTCTCTGTTTTCTGCCTTTTATTCTTTTTTTTTTCCTTTTTATTCTTTTCATACAGGACCCCAGTAAAAGAATTAGCATCCACCTTGAATTGGTGGGGTCACATCTCCCTTAGATCAAAAGGTTCCACCCACAAACAGGTGAATCACATCTCTATGGAGACAACCTAATCAAAAGCCCTACCCAGGGCAGGTGGGCACCCACAAGATTGGATAGGATTAAAAGAACACAGCTGTTCTGGTGTACAAAAAAGTTCAAACCAGCACACCATATTACACTCATCACAAGGAGTTAACCACAAACAGCCCACCCCTAGGGACAAGTAGCTACATATATATTTTGGAATTTTTCTGCAGAGAAGATTTATCTATTTGTCTGCATTTTTTAATTCAATCATTTATATCAGTATGGACTACATGGATATTTATTTTATACTTTTGGTTATAATTCAGTTCTACTTTCTGTTTTGTTGCTTTGGCCATTGGGTGTCCTTTCAATAGGCTCCTGCATGCTTGTGACATACCATCACACTCTTGGTGACTTACTTTCTGGCACTACAAAGTCTACAAGCTCAGTTTATATGTTTGCTGCTCCAGTCCAGAATCAGCTATTTTCTCCAAGGGGCACTAATTCCTTTTATTGGAGAACAGTGTTGGAAATCAAGATCTGTGTGCTAGGTTTGCTCATTGCTTCTGGTGTGTTTTTGCTTTTAGGTCCTCTCAGCTTACAGAGTGAGGAAATATGTATGTGTATATTAATCCATGTATGTACACATATTTCTTGACCTATTGCTTTGCTCTCCAACTTGCTGCCTTCTAGGGATGCACATATTTTGGTTTGTTTGTTTTCTGCTTCTGATTTTTCCACTTATAATGCAATAACTAAATTTGAGAGGCATAAACCCAAAATGACTGGAGAAATGTTAACAAATCAACAACAAGAACCTGGAAAACAGACCAGAGAATTGTAACTGACCTGAAAGATTGGAGAAATACAAAGCAATTAACTGTAAATGGGTCAGTAGGTCACAGGACCCCAGAAAGTCTCTGGAAATAGAGGTACCAGGTACTCCTAAAGGCAGCATGGAGGGGGTCGGGGTGGTGGTGGTTGAAAACAGGAAGGCTGATCTAAAATCTGTAAAATAAATGTAAAAATCTAAATCTAATCCCCCTACTTCCAAACCATAGCTAGATTTGAGATTTACTTTGTAGATAAGTTGAACTAGACTGGCTCTGGGCTGAGCAACTCCAAGCAGAGCTGCATGTAAGAGATGAGGCAGAACCCTAAAAACAGGGGATTTATGTGAAAATAAGCCTATTGATCCCCCTACCCTTATATTAAATTCCTTTTCCTGCCTGACATCAAGAATGCTCACAGCAAGACTTATACCACCAAGGTAGGAGATCAAAAATTTTCTCCCTCAAGAAATTGATCAAAGGAAAATGATCTACTAACATCAGGCTTTAGGACCCCCTGTTCCCCCACCATTAAATGGTCAGGTCTCTGCCTGTAACCCTGTAGCAAACTTACCTAATCAATAAGCTCTACCCAACTATTCCCATAAAGAATATATTCAGCCTTTAATTACTTCATTATACTCAGTGAAAGCCAAACATTTGAGGGAATAGTACAATGGTGTAAACAAGGAAATTTTATTCTATGAAAGTAAAAAAAAAAGTTGTAAAGGATGAAAGTGTAATTGTAACACACCATATGGCAATAATAAAAATGCAAACAATATTGGTTTAGCCAAAGATATGAAAATATTAGGATAATGAAAAGTATATGTATATGTTGGGTGGATGTGCCTTATGATAGTAGGGAGAATTAGAAGATTAAAATAAAATCCTTAATTTTCATAACAAGAATTCAGTAGATAGAATCCAAAATAGGATTTTATTAAACCCAAGAAATAGGAGACTAGCATATTATATGAGTATATAGAGAAGAAAGAGCCACAACAAAAGGTGAAAGCTTTTGTCTCAGAATGATGAAATGATGGAGGGAAAAAAACAAAAAAGAATGATTGGGGAGGGAACCTCTGGTTTTCATTGTAAACCTAACAGTACTATCTGACTTGCAATGTTTTGTGCATGTATTACTTTGATAAAAACTAAAATTAAATGTAAAACAAAGAAACAAGAATTAGTCAGCTGAAACATATTTTAAAAGGAATTCTCCAGAAGTTTCAGTAAAGAGATCAAAATATATTTTAAGCATTAGGATATATGCAGACAAGAAGTAGAGGTGAGAACATCTTTATTATACAGATATTTAATGGGATATCCAAAGGGAATAGAAAAAATATTATAGAAAATAAGACCAAGGATTTCTCAGAAATAGAAGTATGAGACTTCAGGACAACAGATATTATGAAATGTAAGCAGGACAAACCTATGATGAAATTTAAGAACATCAAAGACAGAAAAAATTAAAAGCAATAAAGAGATATAGAAGAAAAACTACAAAGGAACAAAAGTCAGATTAACATCACAGTTGTCAGGAAGAGTGGATGCAAGGAGACAATAATATTTTTCAAGCTTGAAAAAGTGAAATTCAAACATAAGAGTTTTATGACCATCTGAGCTACTACTTTTAAAACATGTTTATAAAGTTTTTCTTAGGCATATAAGACGTTTAGGCAGAATTCTGAAGATGCCCCTGGTTATTAAAACAAACAATCTAGTCCTGCTGTGAAGGGATTTGCATTTGAAAGCATAATTCCATGATTCCTTTAAAGGCAGAGTTTTTTTCTGGCTAGCAGCAGAAGGGAAAGTCAGCCTCGAGTAAGAGGAAGGAGTGGCCTGAGTGCAGTTGGCTGTGAAGATGGAGGGGCCGAGTGGGAAGGAATGCGGGCAGTCTCTAGGAGCTGGGAGGGACCCTGGCTGACAGACAGCAAGGAAGCCGGGGGCCTGAGAACTCAAGGAATTGAATTCTGACAACGACTTAAATAGGCATGGAAGAGTGTTCTCCCTAGAGCGTCTGGTAGGCCCACCAACACCTTGACTTTAGCCTTGTGAGACGCGGAGCCCAGAACCTCTGACCTACAGAACTCAGAGTTAATAAACGGGGGTTGTTTAAGCTGCCAAATTTGAGGTAATTTGTTACACAGCAATAGAAAGCTAGTATACAAGGCTTACCATACAGAGAAATGCCTTGAAAATATTCTAGGAGGAGCTATATTAGTAGTAAGGGGAATTAATCCAGGAGGGACTATGAGAGATAGGGGATGCAAGTGTAAGTAAAAAAAAAAAAAGTAAATTAAAAAAAATTAGTTGTGCAAATAAATGCTCAATCAGAGCAGAAAATAAAAGGGAAAATTATATTTATAATATACTAAACTAAAACTCCAGTGGCTGGCAAGTAAATGATAAGAGAGATGCTGAGATGCATGTCTTTTCTGGAGAGAAGATATAAATATCCATACTCTTAGATTGTGAGAAGGAAGAATATGGGTCTTGATAAATTTAGGATAACCACCCGAAAAATAAATATAAGAAATGAAATAGACAGCAAATAAATGAAAAGCATGAACAAAACTAAAAGCTGGTTCTTTTAGTTAGGCTACAGAGATAGACAAATCTCTGAAAGGCTGATTAAGGGTAGGGCAAACAATGATAAAGGGAAAATGACATTAAACAATGCAGACTTTTATGAGGAAAATTATGACCAATGCTTTATATTAATATATTAATATTTTCTATTAATAAATAGAAAATCTGGATAATTTCAGGAGAAACATGAAATTCTAAGATTGAAATTAGAGTGAAAAAAATCATTTGAGATAAGAAAATGAAAGAAGACCCTCTCCTTTCCCCCCAAAGATTCCTTTTCACAACAAATCAGCCATATATCTAAGATTTTTCAGGAAATCATTTTTTATAAAAAATATTTCAAGAAATAGAAGGAAAGGTGCCCAAATAATTTTCATTGCAAAACTGGAAAATATAGCACAAGAAAATAAAACTACTAGCCCATTTCACTGATGAATATGGATGGAAAAATTCCAAATTAAATATTAATCAAATCCAATCTGATATTTAAAATATAGCATAAACAAGTAGGCTTTATTGTAGGAATGTAAGACTATTTAGAAGATCTAGTAATTAAGCCCAACATGTTAGTCAACTAGTGGAGAAAAATCTAATCTCAATATTTGAGATTATATATTTTAAAAGTATTCCTACAACCTAGAAAGTGACATCTTCAACTTAAAAAAAAAAACTCCATGAACCAGGGACCTAAAGCAAACCCATACTACTCAAAGGAAAAAAACAATTTAGACTTAATTACTTGAAGATTGGGAACAAGTCAATATTTATCACTAGTGCACAATAAAATGGAGAGTTTATGAGACAGTACTAGATAAAAGCTTTGGAAGAGAAATGAAATACTGATGTTTACATAGAAAACTCAGACAAACTATTGGAACCAGTAAGATATTTCCATAAGATTGCCAATTACAAAATGTATTTTAAAAATTCAACAAATTTCATTACCACCAATAGGAGAAATAAAAAATAAGATAGCATAAAATTATTATATATCTAGACTTTAACCTAAAAAGGAAATATTTTAAATTTAAATATTTAAAATTTTCTTTTAAAAGACTCAAATAACCAAACGGTTGGGAATATGTCCCATGTTCATAGATGCAAAGTCTCACATAGTAAAAATATCATTTCTCTCCAAATAAATCTATGTATTTAATGTGGAAGAATAGAGTTCTATGAATAGCAAATTGGGTGATTTCTTCTACTAGATATGATACATAATACAAATCAGTTTTAAAAAGTAGTGTGGTACTAGTAAAAAACTAATAAATAGATCCTAGAAGCAAATCAGAAACCTGAGGAATAGATGCATATGTGTGAGAAGTTAGCATTTAATAGATGACTTAATAATCAGTCAGGAAAAGGATGATTCTTTCAGTAGATAGAGCTGGGAAAAATGGCTCACACACACACACATACACAAAATTGGATCCTTATAGTATATAACATACCAAAGTACTCCTCATGGATTAAAATCTAAATGTGAAAAACAAACATAAAAAGTTAATAGAAAATAATGTAAAAGATAACTTTGAGCTTTTTATTAGGGCTTCCATAGCCCAAATCATAGAGGAAAAAAGTTGATATATTTCCCTGTATCAAAAATAAGTATTTCTGATCAAATAAACAATATAGATACAGTTAGCAGGTGGGAGAAAATATTTGCAACATCTGAAACCAATTAAGGGATAACTATTTAGAGTAGACAAGGAACTCCTGCAAATCAGTTTAAAAAAAATTAAACTCTTTATCACAAGGGAATACCTAAATGGATAAAAATGTATATAGATAATATATAAGAAGGGATGTTCTTGCTTAAAGATGAAGACTGTGATTAGAAAAATGAAATTTAAAATAAGTTATAAATTTATGCTCATCTAATTAGGAGAAGCTAGAAAACCAGACACTATCAGGTGTAAGCTAGTAGTTGATTAAGCAGGGATCCTCATGCACTGCAAGTGCAAGTGAAAACTAGTGCAGCTATTTTAGAGAGAGGGTTTGGCATTGTTTCAAGGAGTTAAATCTATGGGGCCAAGCCTCAGCCATCTCACTGTTGTGCACTAACCCTAAGCACAATCCCACGGATATCCACAAGGGGGCACATGTTAGGATGGAGTAACCCAAAATTGGAGTCCATCACCAGGGAATTGGATGACCGCATGGAGAATTATGCATCGGTAAGAAGCAATGATCCACGTACACTTGCCACTACAGAATAGTACATAAAAATCTGGTGCTGTTGAAAATTAAGTAAAATGATGACATCTATAATACCCACTATTTATGAAAATTTAAAACACTGGCACACACCAAACAATCCAATATATTTTTCAAAAATACTTATCTGAGGACACCTTAAACACAATAGAACCTATGCTGATAGTTGCATGGAGCAGGATAGAGAAGGATGGTGGATAAATGTGACAATTTAAATAATTAAATGAGAGGGGTGTTGCATAAACTAGTGATCATAATATTAGTAGTATGATTAATAACTCAACACTGTGTCCCTTCAATTAAAATAAACATTTAAGGTCAAAGGTGTATAAATTCAAGATCCATTCCAGGAATATCTGAAAGTCATTCCGTACTAAATATTTATCTTTCTATTGAGTACAGAAAGCTACTGACCATTCAAACTTCCTGTCTTATGTGAAATTTTAATATGAAAAATCAGTAAAATATCAGTAGAAAATCCAGAGATACCTGGATTTTATATTTATATTATTAGCTTATATTATTAGCTTATATTAGTAGCTTATTGACTCTATTGTGTTTGAAGTTTTATATATAATTAAAATTCAAAAAAATGAGTTGCTAAAATTAGGTAACCCAGATACGAAATTTTCTTATACTCTTCCCATGTAGTGACCTCGCTATCTGTATTAAAGCAAATCATAAACTCTCCTCCAAGGTTATAGTCTTCCCTTCTCAGAACTTTCCAAAACTTACCCTTGTTAGATTTTCTTTACTTCTCTCTAAACAAATGAAATAGCAAAATATCATTCAAAAATTATTAGAAAACAGTTTAATCTTGCAAATTTGTATCAAGTATTATTAGTTAGTCCCCATGCTTTTACTTAAATCTTAGCAATGAAAGCACCTCTAGAAATCCTCTAGGTCCATTTCTTCCTTCAAAGTAAGTCTGTACATCATAACGATGCCTGTTAAAGAAAAGTCTTGTCAATCTTCCAGCATGACCCTAGGCTCTCTGAAATTTTATTCCCTCCATCCCAGCCTATTCAAAACTAGGTTTCCCAACCTTAATGATGCAATTGCAAACTAACTGCAAAGAAGGCTTCACAATCCACTTCATAAGCCAACCAGAGACTTGAACTCAGAACCTTGTCCTATTTGCTGTTTTTCCTCCTTTTGGGAGGATGGAGTGGTGGTGGCTATATTTAGCCCCTTCAATTTCTGCTCAGGACAAGTCCCTTAACTCTGAACACACACTGGAGTAGTGCAAGCCCTCCCTAGCCAGACATGTAATAAATTCAGTTTGTTTCAGACTGTGTCATGGTTAGGGACACGTGTCAACTTGGCCAAGTTGTGGTACCTGTTTATCTGATTGAGCAAGCGCTAGCCTGCCTGTTGCAATGAGGACATTTCATAGGATTAGGTCATGATCACGTCAGCTGCATCCACAGCTGATTCCATTTGTAATCAGCCAAAGGGGAGTGTCTTCTGCAATTAGTGATGCTAAATCTAATCATGGGAAGCCTTTTAAGGAGAACTCAGAGGCGACAGGTTCCATTCCTGCTTCGGCTGGTGAGCCTCTCCTGTGGAGTTCATCCAGACCCTCCATCGGAGTCGTCGGCTTCGCAGTCTGCCCTGTGGATTTTGGACTCTGTGTTCCTGCAGTCACGTGAGACACTTATAAATTTTATATTTGCAAGTGTTCCCTGTTGATTCTGTTTCTCTAGAGAACCCTAACTAATACAGACTGCTATTGGTTACCTTTGTTTATTTTGCTTCTTACATACCTTATATCTTCAGAGGACTTTCATAGCTACTATCCTATTTGATTCTTACAACCAATCAGTGGTTATAAAGCGTTATTCAAGGCTTTTAAGGTCAATCATTTTATGCTTCCTCTATGAGGCAAATATGATGTGTTCTGCACTCTTTGGAAATAGGAGACATAATTTTGAAGTATAATGGTTAAATTATGAAACTGACAGGTATTATCAGAACAGAAGATACTCTTCTGCCCACATCTTAAATTCATGGTTCTTTGTTAATATTCTTATTTCATTCTACAAGTGCTCTTGGGTTTTTAAATTTGTATTTTAAAATCATTTTATTCTTACAAACATTTATGCAAATAATACAAGGTCTTCCCATATACTTTCATTGTAGGATTTCTTTTTGATTAGCTATAACTTCTCTCTCCAACAATGAGAAACTTAGCTCCCACACTCCATAATCCATTTTCTTCTATGTTGCGCCTCAGTGTGCATGTAAAGTAGCTTCAGAACTGTTAACCTGTACCCCTGTGTGGTGGTCTGAAAGTGTATGTACCCCAGAAAAACATATTCTTAAATTTAATCCATCCCTGTGGGTTTGAACCCACTGTAAAGTAGGACTTTGTGATGAGGCTACTTCAATTAAGGTGTGACCCACTTCAAAGGATGGGTCTTAAACCAGTTACTGGAGTCCTTTATAAGAGAATGAAATTCAGACAGAGAGAAAGCCAAGAAAGCAAAAAGCTGAAATCAATGAAACCCAGAAGAGAAGGGAGAGACCAGAAGATGCTGCCACCTGCCTTGTCGTGTGGCAGAGGAGCCAAGGATTGCGGGCAGACAGTCTTCAATAAGAAAGTATTGCTTTGATGATGCCTTGATTTGGATATTTTCTCAGCTTTAAAACTCTAAGCTAATACAGTCTCATTGTTTAAGTCAAGCCATTTCATGATATTTGCTTGTGAAGCCCAGGAAGTAAAACAGATTTTGGTTCCAGGAAAATGGGTTGTTGCTATTTTAAGTAGCAAATTTGTCAACTAGAGTTCACTGTTTATATACAGTTCCTTTAGTCTTTAGCCTTATTCTTCCATTGTGGCAAGATATTTTCAGTCAACATTATGTGTTTTGTTTGTTTGTTTGTATGCTGTATGGTAGGAGTCACATTTCATTCTTTTTCCATGTGACTATCCTGTTATTACAGCACAGTTTGTTGAAATTTTTTTTTTAGAAGTGCATAGGCCAGGAATCAAACCCAGGTCTCCCACATGGCAGGCAGAATTCTGCCACTGAACTACCCTCGCACCCCCAACATTATGTTTTTAAAACATTTAAGGATGATTTTGAATTAAGCAAAGAGTGATGAGATAATATAAATGATGGAAGGGCTCTATTATATTCAGGCTCGTGAATTTAAGTAGAACTTTCTGTAATAATCCCACTGCATCACAAGACAATTTCAAATATATTCAATATATTATTTTATTTAAACTTCACACCCATGGAGACCATTCTCATGAAGTATTTTCAAAGTAACTGATGATAATAAGCAGAAAACATTTTTGGTGTTCCAGGCACTGGCCCGAAGGCTCACTTTTCTATCTAATTAATCTCCTTTAAAATATATTTTTTGTTTCATTCTAGCTTCACCAATAGTTACAACTTATGGGAGAGCAGAATTTGACTCAATTTTGGGAAGCACTTCAGACAGTGAGAGGTTCCCTACAATTGAGAGAGTAAGATGTCTATAACTAGGTGTACTTAATAGAGGCTGAATGATCACGGAGTAGGAGTCTCTCTTGTACATGATTTGCTCAGTGCATACTCTAAACTCTTGGGTTGTTTAGAGAAGTATATTCTATACAGTGAAGGTAGATGAAGTTGGATAAAATAGTATCCTTAGCTTGGGTCTCACATTCAGGCCTCACATTTTTCAAGACTAAATTATAGTGGTGAAAAAGTGTATGTGCATTTGGCTTTGGAATTTATCTGTGTACCACTGAGAAACAGCAAGGATGTGACAAAGAAACCACTTTCAATCTTTCCCTGGGATCCACAACATTATATACTGAACCTCAATAATACCATGTGGAGAAATTAAATTCTCAAATGTAGAAATTTAAATACTTATTTTTTTCACTGAAATATTAGCCTATTATTATAAACAATTGTTGAAATGGTGCAATAAATATCGGATGTTGAGAAAAATCTAATTAAATACTGTGTGAGTTTGAATCTGCTGTGTACCCCAAAAAAGCCAAATTCTTTAATCCTCACTCAATATTGCTGGGAGCTTTCTATTGTTTCCATGGAGGTGTGACCCACCCATCTGTGGGTGGTAACTTTTGATTATGTGGTTTTCATGGAGATGTGTCTCCACCCATTCAAGGTAGGGTTGATTAATGGAGCCCTTTAAGAGGGAACCATTTTGGAAAAAGCTTTAGAGCCACCAGAACAGACAGAACCCCAGGGAAGCGGCTAAAGATTCCTGGAGAGAAAGCTAGCAGACTTGCTAGCTGAGAGAGAAACCCTGAACATCATCGGCCTTCTTGAACCAAGGCATCCTTCCCTGGGATGCTTTAATTTTCATTGCCTTGCCTTAAATTGGACATTTTTACAGCCTTAGAACTGTAAACTTGCAACTTAATAAATTCCCCTTTTTAAAAGCCCTTCCATTTCAGGTATATTGCATTCTGGCAGCTTGCAAACTAACACAAACACATAACATGATTATTTCATTTAGTTTTACTTCATTTGGGTTATAAAGTAGAGGAACCAAAATATTAATTAATATTTAGAAATGTTAGAAGCTGATAAAATATTCTAAAAATAAGAAAAACAAATCTTCGCATAAAAAGAGGCACATGATTAAATAACAACAATCTGTTAATCTTGATGTCAGTAGAGAATATAAGACAGTTTGAAGATATTGGACTATTAACTCATTCCGTATTTACAAGTTTTTTCCTACTATTCTTTTTGGTATCTCTCTTAATACTATTATCAGTTGAACTTGAAATGCAATAATAAGTTCTCTGAGTTTATAAATAGTATCTTTCATAGTTCAGTCAGAGCTAACAGTATGTTTTGTATTCTCACTGATGTTTAATAAAATGCTATATAAAGATTAGTTCTGATGCATTTCCCATTTTAATATAAAAAAAGTAAAGCAAGATATTTTCTTTCCTAGATTAAATTCCTTTATCTCGAAGTGTAAGAAATGTATGGAGGTGACTTTTCTCCATACAGGATCATATAGAATAGATTATGACACTTTAAAAACCATGACATTTTCAAAACATGTGGAGCACAAATTTCATTTAATTACTTTTACACCACACCAGAAGGCTCTACGGGATGTCAGTGAATAGAAGCAAGCTGGAACTTCAGCAAAAGGCTTCTTTTCTTGCCATCAGCAACAAAAGGCTTTGATTTTAGGGGTTCAAATATGTTCCAGATAGTAAAGAAGAATTCTGAAAATAAACAATGGTAATTTTTACTTAATTCAACTTCTAATACGCACGTACATACACACACAGGCATTTCCGAAACTAAATGTTGTACATTTATTAATATTGGAGCTTATTTTACACTAACTGCATGATATTTTCCAAAATATTATCTAAAGCACTTGGTTTTCAAAACCAACAATCCTTCTTTTAATGGTAAAATGTTCATTTCAGATGGATATTGTGACACCGGCTCCTATGGACTTTGGCCTTGTGGTGGGATAAATATTGACAATTAAAATCCTGGACACGAGAGCAAAACTATGTTTACATCCTGTCTCTGCTCTTACCAGTTGTTTGTCCTTGAGCATATTAGATGAACTTGTGTCCTTGCACTTCGAGTGACAAATGTAAGCTCTGAACTGGGAGATTTAACCCCAAGAATATATTTTCATGTGAGAATCTGTCTATACACACTTTCTACCGCTGCTGACATCTTCCTAAGCTGAAAGCCCTGGAAATCCTGGACTTCCAGGATGGAAACGATGCTTATATTGCTGGGATCAGACCATGTTGATCATACTCAGTCTGTAGGCTTTCTATCTGCAATCTCGAGCAGGCACCTGCCTTGCAGATTGGGCAGGTGATAGAAGGGCAGAGAAAGAAAAGGGAAGAGAACTATCACAGGACCTTTTCTCTTCCCAGTCCGTGGACTCAGAGATAGCAGTTTATGTCACAGTGAAACCCTGAGTTGTGGGCTCCTGCCTCTGGATTAAAATAATGATAGACTCCAGGAATGCCAGGCAGCTGCATGGACTAGGGTCTCAATTCAACAAAAGGCTACCAGTTTGCCTATTCCTAGTGACCAATGACCCTGATTCCTTGGTCTAATGACAGAGGCATTTCTGTTAAAAAAAAATTCTACTTTTAAGTTTCTATAACTTCACAGACAAAAATTCATTTTATTTGACACCCCAGTGCTCATCAAGAACACAACATACTGAGAATTGTTTCCTAACAGAGGCAGGGCAGTTGCCCCCTGCATCATGTATGCAATTTTATAATCAATTTATATAGATTATAAATTCTATAATCACTAGGAACCCCCTAGTAAATATATTCTCTCTCTTTGCACTTGAAATCATGGCTCTTGTGCAAAAAGTTAGCCACCAACTTATAAAAGGCGAAAATATGTTCTTCTAACTTCCCCCAAAGTAATCTCATGTTCTTCTTGAAGAAGAAAAATAAGGATTTTTGCTTCTTACAAAGTACTGTAGCATCAAGTGATTAACATTTAAAATTACTATATGCTTCTATTGGTCTTGTCTAGGAACCAGATTTATGAGGCACCACCTTTTTTTTAGAACTATATGTTTATAACACCAACAATGTGCCTTAAATTAGGGATAGTAACAAATGAGAAATGACATGCTAGAGGCACCCTTGTTTTTTTTTAAATAGGCCTCAACAGCTTGAATGCCCCTTTATTTTAATTTTTTTTTAATGCTATATAGCAGGGTCACATTTCATTATTTTTTCCATGTGAGTATCCCATTATTGCAGCACCATTTATTGAATTTTGGTTTGTTTTGCTTTGTTTTTTGTTTGTTTTTAGGGAACTGCATGGACTGGGAATCGAACCTGGGTCTCCCACATGGCAGGCAAGAATTCTACCATTGAACTACCCTTGCACCCGTGAATGCCCCTTAATTATTTATGAACAAAAATTATTCTTCTACTACCATGTGGTCAAAGATTGTTTGTGAAAATAATATCCTAATTTATTTCCTAAACAGACCTCCCATAAACCTTTGGCTTAGACAGTTGAGATCTATCATAGGAACACCAACTTTAGATCAACTATAGTGAAAATATATTAAAAAATCTAAAGTGATAATCTTTGGACATCATTTCATTTATGTAAAGAATTCATGAGCTCTCTAGCAAGGGGTCAGCTACTGCATTACAATAGAAATAAAGGTATCTTTGAATTTCTGCGATTCATCAGGTATTCATCTTATACCCTGACAACCTGGCTATCTGACCTCTTTGAGAAAGGAGGGGACTTGGCTTCTCTTCAATGTCAATCAAAATCTTTCAAAAGCTGTAAGTTCTATTCATTTCTCTCCTTATTCAGGTCTAATTGTAACTACTCAGACTTCTTCAGTAAAACTGACATCCCCTGCTCCGTATTAGGGGCCATCCCTTGGATCCTCTAAAGAGGCGTCACATCTTTTCCAACAGCTCTGTTGACATACTGTTCCTGCTGCTACTTTACCAGGGAGCTGTTTTAAGTTGGACTGGTCAAGAATCAGCAAAGAGATTTGCTAGGTACTGGTTGGCTGTTGGGTCATTGATGATTGTTGAGCTGTGCTGTCCAATACAGAAAGCCATAAGCCACATATGGCTATTTACATTTAAATTAGTTAAAATAAAATAATAAATATATATATATATATTCTCAGTCACAATAGCCAACATTTCAAATGCTCAATAGCCATTTGTTACTCATGGATCCCTTACTGGAGAGCAGATATAGTACATTTCCATTAATGAAGAAAGTTCTATTGGAAAATGTTATGGAGAGGAAGTCATAATTGCCATGAAAGAGGGTAGTTTGGGATAGGGGGGTATTTAAATGGAGCCAATATAGATTGAATCCACTCTTTAAGTCCCCTCTGCTAGTAGCTACAGAGTAAAAAATCAGGGGCAACCATTTGTACATGAGCTGGAATATTAGTTGATTTCTCCTGTATCCTCATCAAATAACCTGTATTATAGTTCTCAACTCTGGCTGCATCTTAGAATCACCTACAGAGAATCTGATTTAATTGGTCTGGGGATAGGGGCAGAAAATTGACGTCTTTTTTAAAATACCCCATGAATGCTACTTTGTAGCCAGGATCAAGAAGCACTGAATTATTACATACATTAGCTCATTTAATCAAACAAGCATCACATTTTCCTAACATTTCAAAAGTTGTTTCTTGAATAAAACAATGAATCCCCTCACCAATCATCTGGCATAAGTGTTGTTCCTGTTTCTATAGATGAAGAAATTGAGCCTTAGGGAAGATGCTTCAAATCATAAAGCTAGTTATGTAGCTGAGCTAGAGTCAAACCCAGTACTGAGACACCAAAGTCTACACTCTTAATTTTTACACTTTATTATGTTCAACTTTTTAACTTTTAGGCTGTTCTACATCAACATCCCATTTGATTTTGTATCTTTGATCCTTATCTGTGTAGTTCTATTTGGATGGGTGACCTACTTTCAAGTATTTCCCTGGCTTTGAGCTTGTATTCCCTTAGGGCACAAGCACAGCTTCGTCCAAATCAGCTATGGGCCGTCCCAGACTTCTGACTGGGTCCTGAGAATTTCTGCCCCAATTTAGAAGGGAAGAAGAATTACTTAGAGACTCTGTTATAGCTGCCTTCTAACTTTTCTGTCTGTTTTTTACTCTATGCCTTAAATTCTTTCTTTTAAAATATCCAGAGCTATTTTTTCTGGGTTATTTTTGTGCATATTTTCTATGCCAGATTTATCATTGTTTAAGAACTAAGTTTAGTAATATATTTATTGTTTGATTATTTCACTATTTCCTCAATATAATGCAAGATCCTCCATATAATGCAAGATCCATGTAGGAAGGGATCTTAATTTTAGTCCCTATAGTCTTGGCCCATTATGGGCACTCAACAAATTTTGATGAAAAAATAGAAGCCCCTTCCATGGTCCTTTATTGACTACAAAATGAAACCCAAATTCCTATGTTGTACACAAGGCCTCTAAGGATCTGTTACCTGGTCTTTGCTACAGTGTTATCACCCTCAATTTACCTCTAAATTCTCCCCACTTCTTTCCTTTGCTCCTGTAACTAAACTGCTGCTAGTTACTTGAAAGTACCACACTGCTTTATTTCCCTGATTTGCATATGTTCTCCTATCTCTGGAAACCCCCTCTCCACCATTGTAATTTACCTAATTCTAGATTATTTAATTTATCTAACTCCATTCTCTTCTTTAAATGGAGCAAATATCTACCTTATATTGTTGTGACAATTAAAATAACACACAAAATACTTTGTACATTGGTTGCAGATAGTATGTTGTTCTATATATTGTTTTAGATAGTAGCTGTTAATAATTAGATTTGTCAAGAATACCTCCTTCTCAATTTCAGCCTTTCTTACATTGAACTGACCACTCCTAACTTTGTAACTTCCCTGTACCTTGTGTTCCACTTTTTAAAATAGTACTAGCCACATCAAAAAGCACTTGTTATGTAAGTCTTTTCCACTAGCTTCTTGAGAGTATAGATTGAGTCCTATTCATTTTTCTCAGCATGGTGTTTCACACTCAGTAGGTTGTCAATAAATATTGGATTGGAAAGAATATTTTTCATCTCTGAATATTCTCAAAGAGTTTTAGGAACAAAAAGAACATTTCTATACCCATAGTGTTTTAACCTAAAAGTGTTTTAGCCCCCTGTTCTTAAGAAAAGAATTCTGAGTCCCAGATTTCTATTGGGAATTAGCTTTGTTATCTGGATGGGCCATAGGAGCAAACTGAGAAGCGGGATTGGATCCAGTTTAGGTAGCGCCATCAATGGGTACAGTCTGCTATGCTGAACTAGAGCTTTTGTTGGAAAAAGAATGCTAAAATGAAGCATGAAATTCACCTTGCTTATATTATAATTATTAGTAATTTCCAAACAATTCTTCTGTTCATTTCTGCCTATATTCTTTCTAAAACCCTTGCCAGTGTTTTTAATATCCTTATATGACCTCTGGGATCTTTCAGTTTCAGAGAATAGATCATTGGTCATTGGTAAAAAATTATTCCATTTATTTCTCTCTTGACTGAGAAAAATCATGAATCAGTCAAGAGAGAAATGATTTCTTTCTGTCATAACACAAGCTTTTCAGTTTCATTACTATATAAAATATAAATATTATTTTTATTGAGGCATTATAGATAATAGGAAATACTTTATTCATTTTATTCCACTCTACATTGTTTCCATAGAAAGCCAATTTTCCTTATTAAATTTCTGACATAAAAGAGAATTCTAAAACACTTAGATTAATATCATTGCTTATTGGCTCTAATTCTTGCTGGGGAAAAACAGAAACATTCAGGTACAAATGATAT
>PVIY010025189.1:0-37047 GCA_004026745.1 Myrmecophaga tridactyla
CTGTCCCTAATTTATCTGACTGGAAGTTTCCAATATTTTGCATATTCATTTCCATATATTGTAGATGTTCTCCCCTTTTTCTGAATCTCTGTCAGGATTGTCTCCAGGAACAATCCTCAATGCATAAAAGGATCCTACAGCATGCCAGGATTTTGAGCAGCTGATCCCCTCAAAAACAGATACTCTCGTAAAATAAGTTTTGTTACAGTATTACAGAAGAAAGAATAAACCACATGGGAACAGTGCAGAGAAAGCAAGATTCAGTGCTCACTATTTCAGAAAGAACTTCTTGGAAGAGCCTCCAGCAAAGGTCTCTCCTCAATACCAGGCATGAAGAGGATTTTTACTCACTGCAGATGGGCAAGATATCCCAGAGCCAAGGGCACCTCTCCAGTGGGTCCCACTGGGACAAAACTTGATCCTCATTGTGGAGGCAGGAGCAGGGTCCAGGGAAGTAAACCCTGAGAGGTTTCCTGGGTGGTGTGAGTTATCATGGGTCAGAAAAGGCAGATTTGGGTGGCTGCTAGAGGGTACACCCCTTCCTGTTCCTCTGGCTGAATCCCTGAGTCTAGGCTGAGATTCTTGAATTCCAGTGACCCAGCTGGGTGAAACATACTAAAAATAAATTAATAAATAAACAGGAAAGACGTTGGGAAGGAAGGATCCACAGATGGAGCAGGAGTAGGGGTGTATCTGCTCCAGGTCCAGAATCCTCTCTCTAGTGAATTTGAAGTTGTTATTTTTTTCACCAATGTGTTTCCTGTTTTTAATGATATCATAACATTATGCTTATAAATGCTTGATCAACCCTACAGCCAAAAGTTAATTGATTTTTTAAACATGCCAAAACTCTTAACTCCATAATTTGAAATTAAAAGAATAAATGAAGAATTCTTCAAAGATGAGAGTGCATATTGTGGGTTGAATTGTGTCCCCCAAAAAGACACTGTCCAAGTCATATCCCTCAGTCCCATGAATATGATCTTGTTTAGAAATAAGATCTTTGAAGATGTGATTAGTTTAAATGAGGTCATACTAAATTAGGATGGAGCTTAATCCAATATGACTAATGTGTATACTTAAAAAAGCAGAGGGAAATTGGGACACTGACAAAGGCATATACCAGGAGAAGGCCATGTGAAGGTTTTGGGGACTAAGTTTGGTGTGATGAATCTACAAGCCAAGGAAAGTCAAAGATTGCCATCAAACATTAGAAACTAGAATAGGCAAAAATGTGTTCTCTACTACAGGTTTCAGGTAGACAATGGCCCCTACAACAGTTTGATTTCAAAATTTTAGCCTCCAGAACAGAGAGACAATAAATTTCTGTTGTTTTAAGCCTTCTAGCTTGTGGTACTTTATTTTTACAGCCTTAGCAAACTAAGACACAGTACATAATAGAATAATTTAAAAATAGATATTGAAAAAGTAGATAAATGAAACAAAGCTATTACTGGATGTAGAGAAGTAAATTTCCATTACACCATTAGGAAAACAGTGTCACATTTCTGGTGGGAGGAATGCCCTGCGTGCTAATTACTCTACATTTAGCCCAGTCACCATATGCTCACACATCACCAATGAAATATGAGAGACTGTCTTTTGGACATTTTGTAACTTCATTAATTCTCTGGAGAGACTTACTTATACATTCTGTCAGTCAAGTATGAGACTGTTTCCTACTTACAAAAGTGGACACAGAATGGCATTTCAATATAAACTAATATTCCTTCTAGTTCGCCACTGACTATGATGAAATGTTTCTCAAACACATGAATCATTGTAAAGATGCTTTATAAAGTTATTTCCTAAAGTCATCTCAATGTTAACATAATTCTAAGGTGACCTGCCACAAACATTGACTTGAGCGCATTAAATAGTCATTCATTTCTAGGAGAGGGAATGATAAGTATCAGTAGTGTAGTTTAAAGAACTCCAATTGGTATTTTAGAAAAAGCCACAGTGGATCTGATGTAGCAATCAGTGGTTGAGTTAAAGCTGGATTCCCAACTTCCTTTTTTACCTTGTGCAATTTAATTTGAATATAAAAATGAAAACTCCCAAATGCATACATATTTTAAATGTGAAACTGCATATTTAATTTGAAATGTTGTATTAAGAGACCATATAAAATGAATGAATCCATAATGTTAAAGCTTATAGACATTGGCATTTTGAAATTTTCATCAAAGAGAAAATAAAATAACTCTAGGGTTGAGTGTTAACAAAGAGAGTTTCAGATTGTGACTAGATTTTATCTTGCAACATGGGTAAGTGAGCTGTTCCTTCAGAAACAAGTAGGGAGGGAAAAAGTTCAAGCATTCTGTACAAGTTCCTTAGAGAAGAAAGAAAAGTATAAATTGACCTAAGAAAGGTAGGTGCTTTAGGAGATATGTCGATGACGTTTGGAGAGATAATCATGTTCCCGTTGATGTTTCACAGAGAAAGAAGCAGACATCTAAAGGTGTGAGAGAAGGAGAGCAAAATGGGGTAGGAAGATCAGACAGTGTCAGATGCAGAAAATTAGACATACAGGAAGGGCAAGAAAGACAGAGTCCACAAATAGACATATAGACTGAGGATAGTAGTGAGATTAAAAAAAAAAAAAGGTTTGAACTCAATGTTAAACTAATCCCCTAGAAGAAAAAAATTAGATTTTTGATTCAGATTGGCTTGGTTTTAATTCTGCAATCCCAACCAAGTTAATAACCCTCTTAGCTTAAGTTCCCTCACATATAAAATGGCGTTACTGAAACCCATCTCCCAGAATTATTGTGAAGATCAAAATATATTAAGCAGTTATAAGTGCTTGGTACATGACAGATTCTTAATCATAGTGATAGAGTTAATGATTATCGTAGTGGTGACAATAATTACTGTGGTGCCAGATTCTCTTAAAAATGATTTTCTAGAAATTACAATAGTGATTCCTAATTAGTAATTCCTAATTTTTTGGTTTGTCCTTCCCTAGGGAATCTTTCCAGTTGTCTGAAGTTTCATCATGAAACTTTCAAAATAAAATTAAGAGGAATTTGCTTCATATTTCTAATAGTAATAATGTGCATACTTGTACCTATAAAATTCAATATAGAGGCTGTGGTAGGGCTGGGTGTGGTTATAAAGAAGTAAAATGAGAGAGCCTTGCTGAGATGGAACAATTATGTATGTTGATTTTGGTGTTAGTAACATGAAGGTACATATGAGATAAAATTGCATAGAATTACTGTTTCAGTTTCCTTGGCTGCTCAAACAAATACCATAAACGGGTCAGTTAAAAAATGGGAATTTAATGGCTCACAGTTTTGAAGTTAGAGAAAAAGCCCAAATGAAGGCGTCATCATGATGGTGTTTCCTCTGTGAAGACTGGCATTCTGGCACTGATTGCTGGCGATCCTTGGGCCTGGGCTCCTCTGTCCCTTGGCAATGCACATGGCAGCCTCTCCTGGTCTGTCTGTTCTCTTCCAGGTCCCATTGATGTTCAGCTTCTTGCTCTTCATGGCTTTTTCTCTGTGGACCTGAATTTCATTCTGCTTAAAAAGGATTGCAGTAATAGAATTAAGATCCATTCTGACTGAGGTGGGCCACACCTTAACTGAGGTAACCTCATCAAATGTCCTACTTAAAAAGGACTCAGCCACAGGAATGGATTAAGTCTAAGAACATGTTTTTCTGGGGTACATAACTATCAAAATCGTAAGCTCTGTGTATTGAACTATAACCATTTTCACAGTTTTGATATTGTATGATGTTAACATTGGGGGAGGCTGGGTAAAGGATGCATGAGACCTCCCTGCACCTTTATTTACAGTATTATATGAACCTATAGTTATTTCGAAATAAAAAGTTTTTAAAGAAAAGTAATCTGAGTAGTGATAAACTGAACAAAGGAATGCATTTTCCCCAGAAGGATAGGGATTTATGGAGAATCTAATTCCTGGAGACAAATAGAGCAGTATAACTTTAAATTACAAGCAAACATATTTTACCTAACATCTATAGTGACAGAGCCTCTCATACATTATTAAATGATGTGGTTAAAGATTTATTTCTATTTCTACCTCAAGTTCTGACTATATACCTGCATGATTCTAGATTCACCTCTAGGGTAATTTTTAGAGAGTCCGGTTGCCATTCTGATACAGAGAGGTATAATTATAGCTAAAAACAATTATTGCCTCCTGGTAAAATTATGAGAATTATTCCCTAGAGTTTAATACTGGGGAAATGTTAGAAGATGATGTAAATTATGGAGGCAGATTTCAGCTCCATATATGTAAAATTTATTTAAGAATTTGAATTAAAAAATGAAATATGCCATTTGACCTAGTGAATGCCCATCACTGGACATTTTCAAACAAAAAATGGTACAATACCATATTTTGCTCACTGTTTTATCTCCATCACTTTACATATTGCTGGGTACTTAGTAAGGGTTTAAAATATTTCTAATAAAAAATAATGGATGGTTGACTGAATTACAATGAATAAATGAATTTGTGTAATGTACTCCTACAACGTGAAGACAATGGCAAGAGATGGCTTCTATAGTCCTATATAACTGTGAGGTTCTATGAGTCAAAAAATGTTGGAAACCCATGTGCTAAATCTGGAAATCGGAATGTGAATTCCAAAGCAATGATGTTTATACTGAGAGATTCACAAAGGTAGCCTTAGACAGATTTTAAAATATTAGAAATACGGTAAAAAAAAAAAAAACCGAACAGTTGTGTGACAAGGATAGAAATGGAACTATCATAAAGATGACAAAAATTAGATAACTTGCCCCAGAGATTAATATTACTTTTGCCTTTGTCAACAACAAGATATCCAGTGCCATGCTGGGAAATGAAACTTAAAGCAATTCTGAAACAATGTCGGTGAAGCCAGTAGGGAATTTTCTATGTTAAGAGTTACTCTGTTGGGTCTGGTTGAATAGTGCTTTCTTCCTCATACAGAAAATTAATTTTAACAAGGAACTAAAGTTTGAAGTAAGATTGAACACTGGAAACTGTCAGATTCTTGTTCTAGATTCTTATTTTTCAGAAAGAAGGACTTTACTTGGGGATATGAACAAGGAAGGAACCTCACCTCTGCATGAAATGAACATTATATAAGCTGTCACTCTCTGATCACAGGTGTAGATGGACCCGAAAAATAATTGTATGAGAAATCCACTCACAGCAACCAATGTCACTTGTATGATCAGTCTAACGTTCAAATGTTTTCTGCCTAAAGAGACCAAACAGCTAATCTGTTCACAATATCACTAAGATTTTTGGCAAAGGATACTTACTCCCCAACTAAAATCAGAGTCTCTTTTTCACTGTAATGAAGTAAACAGATATGTTCCATATTTGGCAAACCTTAGCATTTCTAAATATCTTTATTTCCCTGACCAAAACTGAAGGAAGTCAGTAATATTTTGAGAATATTCTATTATATTCAAAATTAGATTCCACAAACCAGTCTCTAGTTCTCCGGTTATCTCAATTTTGAGAATCAGTAGGGCTTTGTTTTCCGAATTAAATTTTATTTCACATTATGCTCCTCTACTGATAAATATGATATATAATTTTATGTTCATAATAATCATGTGAGGTTATTCTGTGCATTTTACCTATGTGGAAACAGAAAAAGAATTACTGCTGAAGACCAAGTTGATAATAAATGGCAGGAACTTCTTCTAAGATAGATTAACAGGGACTAGATTTACTTTCCTGCCAGAAACAAATACATGTTGGACAAAATATACAAATAAACAATTTTCAGGACACTTTTCTTCCAGGAAGTAAGGATACTGTTCCATTGAGATGGGAATCAAACCCAGTGAGTTTAGATTACTGCTTTGAGAGAGTTTCCAGGGCACAGCATAGGGAGGCAGATGCAGTCAGAGCTCAGCAGTTCCCCTAAGGTGTGGATATAGATAGAGATGGAGAGTCTGGGAAGTTCAAAGTGATCAGATTTCACAGAGCATAGAAACAGGAGAGAAAAAAGCATGGCTAGAGAATTTCAGAGACTTGCAGTATTTGCTTATGAATACTCAGGTGAATACTCCCAAGTGAATACATGAGTATTCACCTGAATACTGATCTGTACACACAAAGAAGAAAACTCTTTGAGATTAGGAAATTACCAACCACAAGGAGTAGATGTAACAGTGTCTGGTGCTCATACAGGACTGGAAATGGTAATTTTTTCCCACAAGTCACCCAATTAACCCACATGATTCCTGGAATATTGAATGGGGTACACAGAGGGATCTTGCCTCAGTAGTGAGGAGCACGTAGCCAAACACTGAGCAATACTGAACGCACCTAAATATGATAAAAGCAAAGCCTGATAGGATCAGACAGTTTCCAAGTCCCTTAACTGAGCCCCAGAACAAAACTCAAGAATATTTATAGGAATACAAAAAATTCAGCACCCAAAAAGATGAAATTCAAAATGTCTTGAGTCTAATAAAAATATTAGTCATACAAAAAAGCAGAAAAATACAACTCATTATGAGGAAGCACATTGATCAAAGTCAATCCATTATATATTTATATGAGTGAAAATGGCTGAGTAGGAGACCTCAATGTCCTGTGCCTTCACAGAAATCCTGAGAAAAGGAGCAGATGTGGTCGGAATCAACTTCTGTGGACCTCTGAAAATTAATCAAGGGTTTCCAGTAACCAGGTAACTACTTATTCAAGAAATAGTTGACAGAAGCATGTGACCTTGAAGATGGCAGCCTGCGTTCACAGTGTGAGTCCCTGATTCTAGAAGGAATAGAACAGAAATTGCTCTCAGTGATTGTGTTTGCCTGTTTTGATCTGTTTGGGGGCTCCTTTGAAGAATGTATGTAAGGTGCTTGTTTTGTTTTACCTAAGTCAGAACTCTTTCTAGGTGGAAAAGTAGCTACATAGAGTGAATTGCTCAGAAACACTGAAAGGCAAATGAAGATGTCATCTGAGACATGGCATGACAGTTGTGTCAAAAAATGTACACACAGAACTCCTGAGATGTAAGCTGAGGATTGAGATAGTTTGGGGATAAAAATTTGGAAAGGTCTAATTTACGCCAAGGAATCTAGAATGCCATTCACATGCCTAGGACAGTGTGTGTGCTCCTAAAAGACCATAGAAGACCCTAAGCTTTCATGTTTGCCTGATCTTTAGACTCAGTGCAATCCTAAAAGTGAAGACCATGACAAGGTTGTAAATGCTTGCCTCAGCATTAGTGGATTGCCCCAATACAGACCTAATCATCAAAGACCATGAACACTTTTATTTCTTCATTTTTCAGCTTTTTGGCTCCAGGTATTTAAGGAAATCTCTGTCACAGCACTAGCTGAGCACTAAACTAAAAGAACAGTGACTTCAGAGACCACACAACACAGAATACATTCTTTATTAAAACAGTTTTGAAGGCACTAAGTTAACAAACAACTAAAACCTATAACAGCAGCAACCCTGGGGAGAGGGGAGAATCTGATCTCCAGAGTTACCAAGTTATAATACTGAAAATATCCAGTTTTCAAAAACAACAACAACAACAAATACAAAGTATGCAAAGAATTGTGGCAGTATGTCTCATTC
The DNA here is from genome assembly GCA_004026745.1 of Myrmecophaga tridactyla. NCBI lineage: Eukaryota > Metazoa > Chordata > Mammalia > Pilosa > Myrmecophagidae > Myrmecophaga > Myrmecophaga tridactyla. The sequence continues at coordinate 7,581 of PVIY010025189.1, forward strand.
ACTTTAAAGTTTTCTATTAAAATTAAATTAAGAAATTAATAGAAACTCTCCTTAGGAAGCCCAGGCATTGGACTTACTAGACAAAGACTTTAATCAACTATATCAAATATGCTCAAACAGCTAAAGTAAATAATAAACAAAGGACTAAAGGAAACAATGAGGATGATATATCAACAAATAGAGAATATTAATAAAGAGACATAAATAATAAAAAGAAACCAAATAGAAATTCTGGAGCTGAAAAGTGAAGTAACGGAAATGAAAAATTCACTAGATGGTTCCGCCAGAAGATGCACAGGCAGAAAAAATAATCTAAAAACCTAAAGATAGGGCGGTGCCATGGTGGCTCAGTGGCAGAATTCTTGCCTGCCATGCCAGAGACCCGGGTTCAATTCCCAGTGCCTGCCCATGTGAAAAACAAACAAATAAACAAAAAGACCTAAGATAGGTCAATAGAAAATTTACAGTCTGGGGAGCAGAATAATAAAAATTTAAAAAAATGAACAAAGTCCAAGAGAACCATGGTACGTTATCAAGTATGCAAACATATGCATACTGGGAATCTCAGAGAGAGGAGAGATAGGGGTGGGGCAGAAATAACTTTTAAAGAAATGGTAAAAACATCCCAAGTTTCATAAAAGACATGAGTCTACATGCCACGTAGCTTATTACTGAACTCCAAATAGGATACAAAACATTCCACCCTGAAACACGTTTTAATCAAATTGTCAGAAGACAAAAACAGTCTTGAAAGCAGCAAGAGAGAACTGACTTGTTAACTACAAGGGTTCTTCACTCAAATTAACAGCTGATTTCTCATCCAAATTATTATAAAGAAAGAATAGGATCTATTCACAGATGACATGATCTTGTATATATAGAAAAACCCTGAAGTATCCACATACAGAAAAATTATTAAGCTAAACTACTTCAATAGAGCTGTAGGGTACAAGATCAACATGAAAAGTTGGTAGTGTTTCTACACACTAGCAATAAATTCTGAAAAGGAAATTAAGACAGTAAACACTAGCAATGAATTCTGAAAAGGAAATTAAGACAGTAATTCTACTTACAATATGAACAAAAAGAACAAAATGTTTACGGATAAATTTAATAAAGGTGGTGTAAAATATATGCACTGGCAACTATGTAACTTTGCTGAATGAAATTAAGCAAGATATAAATAAATGGAAAGACATTCATGCTCATGGATTGGAAGACCTAATATTGTTCCATCAATAATACTTTCCAAAGCAATGTAGAAATACAATACAATTGCTATCAAAATCCTAATACAGTCTTTTTGATATAAATTTGCAAGCTGGTTATAAAATTCTTATGTAATGGCAAGATTCTCCAAAGAGCCAATATAATCTTCGTAAATAAAACCAAAGTAGAAGGATACACACTTCCCAATTTCAAAAATTACCACAAAACTACAGTAAGAAATCAGTGTCATGTGACATAAGGATAGACATACTAATCAAGAGAGTAAAATTGGAAGTCTAGAAGTAAACCCAAATATCTATGACATGGTGATTTTTCACAAGGGTACAAAGACCATTCTATGAGGAAAAAGAATAGTCTTTTCAACAATGGTGCTGGGACAACTGAAAATCCACATGCAAAAGATTAAAATAGGATCTCACACTATAACCAGAAATTAACTCAGAATGGAACAAAGATGTATGAGGTAAAACTAGAGAACTCTTAGGAGTGTAGGAGTAAATCTCTTGACATTGGATTTTGCAGTGGCTTCTTAGATATAACACCCAAAGCAAAGGCAACAAAAAATATATAGATACATTGGACTTCATCATATAAGAAGTTTTGTGGGTCAGAGGACTCTATCAAGAAAGTAAAATGACAACCTACAGATTGGAAAAAAAATGAAATGAGTGGAGTTTCCAGAACAGATAAATAACTCTTAACAACTCAAAAGCAAAAAGAGAAACACCCAACTAAAATATGGGCAAAGTACTTGAATGGACATTTCTGCAATGAAGATAGAAAAAAGTCCAACAAGCACATGAAACAACACTCAACATCATTAGTCATTAGGGAAATGTAAATCAACACCACAATGAGATACCACTTCACACCTACTAGGATGGCTATAATAAAGAAAAAAGGAAACTAACAAGTGTTGGCTAGTATGTAGAGAAATTGGAATTCACATACATAGGAATGTAAAATGTCACAGAAACTGTAGATAAGAGTTTTATGGTTCCTCAAAAAGTTAAACATATTAACATATGATTAAATAATCCCACTCCTAGATTTATATCACCAAAGTATTTAACATAGGTTTTCAAACAAATACTTTTACACAATATTCATAGCAGCACCATTCACAAAAGGTGGACACAATCCAAATGTCCACCAACTGATGAATATATAAACAAAATAGAATATGTCTATGCAATGGAATATTATTCAGCCTTAAAAAGGAATGAAGTATTGAAACATGCTAGAACTTGGATAAACCTTGAGAACATCATGCTAAATGAAAGAAGGCAGATACAAAGCATAGAAATACATCCAAGCACATATCACATGATTAAAAATCTGGCATAGATACATCCAATTATACGAAACATCTGGCATAGATATATCCATTGAGACAAGTAAGCAGGTTAGTATCAAGGGGTGAGGGTATGTAGGAATGGAAGTGACTGCTTAATGTATAAAGGGTTTCTTTTTGAGTAATGAAAATGTTCTGGATCTACATAGAGAGGATGGTTGCACAATATTGTCAATGTGCTAGATACTACTAGATTTTACATTTTAATGATCAATTTTTTGTTTTGTAATTTTACTTCAATAAAAACATCCATTACTGACACAGATGTTAGCTGACAAGGACGTTAAAATATTTATGAAAATAACTTTGTATTTTTTAAAAAGTTAAGTAGAGACATGCAAGACATACAAAAATGGTCAAAATCAGTCTTTTAGAATTTAAAACTAAAATTTGTGAAATGAAAAATACCCTGGATACGATTAACAACAAATTACATATTGCACACGAAAAGATTAGTGAACTTGCATGCATAGCAATAAAACTACCCAAAATGAAACGCACAGAGAAAAGATAATCAAAATACATGAGCTGAGAAATTAGTGAGTTGTTGGACAATGCCATGCAATTTATTATAAATGTAATTGGAGTCCCTGAAGGAAAAGAGGAGGAGGGAGGCAGGAAAAATGTTTGAATAAATAATGGACAAAAATTTTCCAAATCCAAGCTCAATGAACCCCAAACATAAGAAAGAAAAAGGAAACTATGCCAAATCATATCATAATCAGTTTTCTCAAAACTAGTTATAAAGAGGAAATCTTAAGAGCAACCTCATCACCATATTTGGACAAATATATAGGATTTTTTCTTAGTATTTGAATCTCTTTAAAATATAATTGATTGTTAAGAAAAATACTACCTTGTGGCATTTATAATAAATTCATAGTTAAAATATATGGTAATATTACAAAGATTTATAAGAGAAATGGGTGATATAACGTTATAAATTCCTTATGCTATATGTGAAGTATACACTATCACATTAATATCGACTGTGATAAGGTAAATATAATAAATGGCAAAGCTTTCATTTGATTCGATTTGAGCTGAGTTCAAACTATGTTTTTCTTCTTCTGTATTAGCGCTAACTCCAACTGAAGAGCCTTCCCATATCCCCTGTTGCTACATTCTTCTCTCTGATTAACCGCCATCTACAATCTCCAGTTTGTCAAATGTCTGAGGAGGTATCAGTAGGAACCAATTTGGTTTCTTCTTCCCTTGCTTAATGAGTGGCTCTAAATAACGATTTCCCACTGTACATGCCTATTCAAACTATGCAGAAAAATCAGAAATCAGTCCCCACAAAGGCCAGACCGAGTGTACAATGTATAGGGAGGAAAGGCTATAATCCAATTCCTCCATGAAAAAGGGTAAGATTACATGTCATCCACCTCAGGTAGCTTTTGACTTTTATTCCAAAGGATGACTCTAGTGACAGAATGATTTGGCTGACACTGGGGGAAGGTAGGGCAACTAGTACTGCTCTTCATGAGGCTTTTATTACTCCTCTAATCTCCCATTTTTACAGCATATGTAAATGTTACTGACACTAGAGGAGCACAACAGTAAATGCAAAGGAATATTAGTTTCAGTACACCCTTGACTTCCATTTTGCAGTACTCTGCAAAAGAGTTCCTTTATAGACCCAAAGGCACAACAGTGCTTTGAAATTTCAAAACATTGCAATAAAAACTGTGAGCAAAAATGAGGTTTTAGTCTTTATTTAAAAATGAATGTATATATATTTAAATATAATTCTAATATAAAGTTATGTGTTCCCCTCAAGAAGGAATTTCTACTTGCATAGCAATAAGAAGAATCTGATGTGTTTAATTCGAATGTTGTTTTTTACCTCTGCTTACTAAACCATTTCTGTGCTTTTTTTGTTTATTTGGTATACCTCTTGTCTTGCATTGCATTTTACTCTCTAATAAGATGCAGAAACTAGGCATATGTTTAAATGCCTGTACATAATCTTTATTATCAAAAGATTAATACCATTTATTGATTTTGTTTTCTAATTCAACCTTGACAGCTGTAAAGATGGGACCGATGATTGACTTCCATCATTGTGTTTGACTATAAAAGAGTTTGCTGCCTTCAATAATAGAGAAGTATATCTACAGTTAAAACCTATTTGGAGGCTTGGTCAGCATTGTCAGCCTAGGGAGTATCTTGTAGGCTGATTTTACGATAGTTAACATGAACATTGATGACTTGGAAAACTAAAGAAAAGCTTTTGATTTCGTGTAAATGACAATTATAGGCAGGGTAAGACATAGAAATGTTCATCTCCGCCAAGTATTTTTCAGATACATGCCAAGTAAATATCTGGCTCCAAGCTTAGCTGGTATAGAATGGGCATTTTAGACACAAGTTGAATGAAAAAAATGCTATGACATTAACAAAGTTTTCTCAACTGTATGAAGACATTGCCATCTCAACTATAGTAATACATTTATAGCAGAAGTTATATCAACTCTATTAAAGGATATATCTTTTAGTGCTAGTGAAAAATACTGAGTGATTGAAACTTCTTCATAGTTCTAGATTTTTATGCACCAATTACATTCTTCATTGTTGTTTATCCATAGGTTATTATTGATCATATGATAATCCTATTTGTATGTCATATATCAATTCATTGCTAATAAGCTTTCACTGTTTTGTCTCTTTCAATGTGAACCACAATGAAATCTAAATTTAAGCTTTCAGCTTTCTTCTTGTTTTTGTTAAACATTGGTTTAACTTAGGACATCCATTTTAAAATTCAGTTCAGAAACCAACGTAGAAAGAATGTAACCTATATAGTTGATTTGTACACTGGAATCTCCTCCCCGAACATTAAATTCCGAGGCATATATTCTAAAATATAATTGTCTTTTTGTTTTTAATATAAGATATTTTAATTTTCAAATTTCAGTGTATCACTACCAGCCATTTTCTATTATATTCAAACAGAAATTTATTTACAAATTTTTACTTAGGTTTTTTAAACATTTTTTATTGTGAAATATATATACAAAAAAATGATATATTTCAAAGTACATTTTTTTTTGGTGCATGGTCCAGGAATCAATCCCGGGTCTCCTGCATGGAAGGCAAGCATTCTACCGCTGAACCACCCGTGCACCCTCAAAGTACATTTTAACAAGTAGTTTTAGAACAAATTACAAAGTATGGTATGGGTAACAATTCCACCATTTCAGGTGTTTCCTTCTAGTTCCTCTTAGTCACTGGAGACCAAAAAGAAATTTCAATGTAATGATTCAATAATCATAGTCATTTGTTAAATTCTATCTTCTCTGATACAGCTCCTTCTCCTTTGATCCTTTTCCCACTCTTTAGGGATATTTGGACAATGGCCATTCTAACTTCTTCATGTTGAGAAGGGGTGTTGACATTACGACATAGGGGGCTGTAATTGGTAGGGGGCTGTAATTGGTTGATGCTCTTGGAGAGACTGATAACTCTGGCCTAGGAACCATCTGGAGGTTATAGGTTTCTGAAAAATAAACTTAGTGAATGAAACTTTAATAGAGTCTTAGATAAAGCCCTGGGTATTCTTTAGGGTTTTCAGGAATACTGTTGGTTGGGGCTTGGCATACCATGGCAATTGGCATTATCTAGCAGAAGCTTGCATAAGAGTAACCTCCAGAATCAACTCTCTACTGTATTTGAAATCTATTAGCCATTGATATCTTATTTTGTTAAATTCCTTTTCCCTCTTTTGGTCAGGTAGGCATTGTTGATACAACAGTGCCAGAGCCAGACTCATCCCTGGAAATCAAGTCCCATGTTGCCAGGGAGACCTACCTTCCTGGACATCATGTCCCACTTAGTGGGGAGGGTAATGATTTTACTTGCAGAGTTTGGCTTAGAGAGAGAGAGGCCACATTTGAACAATAAAACAGGCTCTCTGGAAGTAACTCTTAGGCATTATTATAGGTAGGCTTAGCTTCTCTGTTACAGATATAAGTTTCATAAGAGAAAGCTTCAAGATCAAGGGCATGACCTATTAACTTGGGACTCCCTAATGTGTGAGAAAGTATGAGGGATTTCATGGGTAGGAAAGTTTAATAGTTCTATATTTTTTATTCAGTCCCTCAAGGGACCTTGCCAACACTTTTTACTTATCTTCCCAACATACTATGGAATGTATCCAGGTACCACATTAAGCTATACAGAATTGCAAGACCTCATTCCCAATTCTAGGCTCTATGAATTTAGGCTGTTTAACTGAACTGGCCAGACGGTTTAAGTTAGATTGTGTGCCATGGAAAATTAGGTTTAGGGCAAAATAGTCCTGTCTTCCTTTGGTCTCACACGGTGGGTGAAGTTCTAAAATGCAGGCAATATCATCCTCTACCCTGTATTCTGATTTACCTTAGTCCTAACCAGATTGTTTCATTACTATCTCTGATTGAAGCTTGATATCTTCTCCAGCTTCTTTAGCAGTTGCTGTATGTAGGAACTCTGACTTTCAGAGCTTCAGAACTCTAGCTCCGAGTCTCAGGTGTCACACAGGTACCCAAAGGTCCCAGAAAATACCAGGTTATACAATATAGTACAGCATCTCAGAATTTAGAAATAACGCCCAAAGCTCAGGAGTAAAGATGACTGCTGTAAGAGCTTACAATCTAGGCCCCAATTTTCTTATAAATATTTTCTAGAAGAGACCATACAATATTTGTTCTTTTGTTGCAAAACATAACATCCTCCTAGTTCATTTACCTCGTTGCAGGCCGCGTGACTTCATTCCTTTCTGTAGCTGTAGAATATTCCATCACATGCATATACCACAGTTTGCCTGTCTGCTTCTCACTCAACATACCCTTTGCTCACCTCCATCCATTGAGTAACATGAATAATGTTGCTGTAATCATCAGTGTGCAAATGTCTAGTCCCAGTAACCGGATTACCTAATCATACGGCAACCCTATATTTAGCCCCCTGTGGATCTACTACATTATCCTCCAGGGGGGCTTCCCCATACTGCTACCCTACCAATATTGAATAGGTATACCTGTCCCACCATGTTTTTTCCAGGATTTGAATCTTTCTGTTTATTTATTTATTTAGAATCTGCAGACTTTGTTGAGGTATAATCATATAGCATATATTCTATACAAATGAATATATATAAATAATCCTTGTATATATAAATAATCTAGATAACCTGCTTCACAGTATCCTGACTTAGTTGTAGAATCATCATCACTCTCGATTTTAGAAAATTTTCATTGCTCAAAAGAGAAAAATAACAGATAGTCACACCCGCACCAAAGAGAAAATTCAAAGCTCCCCTTAAGTCTTGCTCCACCCCCAATTATTTACCCCAGTATTGTTGTGGTACTAGTGGTGTATGAATGCTAAATATAGACTGTAGCATGCAATAAGTAGTTTTTCCCAAAAACCCTTCTATTATTAACTCCATGTACAAGTGTTGGACTTTTGAAGTAGTTCATAAAAACACTGATTTATATTTGTAGTGCTAATCAGTGAGGTACATGGCTCTAAATAACCCCTTTAAGTCATATTCACCTTCAATGTGACTCTATTATTTATGAAACTACTAAGGAAGTACCATCACCTCTATCTATTCTCATACTTTTAAGTTCAATCTCATTAACTAGTCTGTACATATTAGGTAACTGTTCCCCCTTCTCTAGCTCCTGTCTATCTCTAGGTCCCCCACATTTTACATTTTAAGACTCTGAGTTTACATTTTTGAGGGGGTTCACATTAGTGAAATCATACAGTATCTATCCTTTTGTTTCTGGCTTATTTTGCTCAGCATTATGTCCTCTAGGTTCATCCATGTTGTCATATGCTTTATGACCTCATTTCATCTTACTGCTGCATATTTCATTGTATGTATATTCCACATTTTGCTTATCCACTAGTCTGTTGATGGACACTTGGATTGTTTCCATCTTTTGGCAATTGTGAATAATGTTGCTATGAACATCAGTGTGCAAGTGTCTGTTCATGACACTGCTTTCAGCTCTTCTGGGTGTATACTGAGTGTTGGTATTGCTGGGTCTCAGGGCAACTTGATATTTGGTTTTCTGAGGAAATAGCAAATTGTCTTCTGTAGCGGCTATACCATTATACATTCTCACCAGTAGTGAATAAGTGTTCCAATTTCTCCATGTCCTTTTTAACAATTTGTAGTTTCCTGTTTGTTTAGTGGCAGCCATTCTTACAGGTTTTAGATGATATCTCATTTTGGTTTTGATTTGCATTTCCCTTATAGCTATTGAAGATGAACATCTTTTCATTTGCTTTTTAGCCATGTGTTTTTCCTCTTCATAAAAATGTAAATTCATATCTACTACCTATTTTATAATTGGGTTGTTCGTTCTTTTTTTTTTCCCCCACATGGGCAGGCACCAGGAATTGAACCCGGGTCTCCAGTATGGCAGGTGAGAACTGTGCCACTAAGGCACCATTGCCTACAGATTGTTCTTTTATTGTTGAGCTGTATGATTTATTTACATATACTGGGTATCAAACACAATAGATACATGGTTTCCAAATGTTTTCTCCCATTGAGTTGGCTGCCTCTTCATCTTTTAGATAAAGTCCTTTGAGGCACACAAGCTTTTGATTTTGAGGAGTTCCTATATATCTATATTTTCTTTTGTTGTTTGTGCTTTGGATGTAAGGTCTAAGAAGCCACCTTCTATTACTAGGTCTTAAAGATGTTTCCCTGTAGTTTCTTCTAGATGTTTTTTATGGTACTGGTTCTTATATTTAGGTCCTTAATTCACTCTGAGTTAAATTTTGTATAGGGTGTGTGGTAGTGGTCCTTTTTCATTTCTTTGGATACAGATATCCAGTTCTCTCAGCATCATTTATTGGAAAGACTATTCTGTCCTAATCCAATGGATTTGGAGGCCTTGTGGAAGATCAGTTGACCATAGATCTGGGGGTCTATTTCTGAACTCTCAATTCAATTCCTTTGATTAATGTGTTTACCTTTGTGCCAATAAGATGATGTTTTGACCCCATTATGGCTTTTAAAAAGCTTTAAAATCAGGAAGTGTAAGTCCTCCCACTTCAATATTTTTTTAAGTCAGTTTTTGGGAATTCAGGGTGCCTTTCCCTTCCAAATAAATTTCATAACTCACATTTCCAAATCTTCAAAGTAGGTTGTTGGAATTTTAATTGGTATTGCATTGAATCTGTAGATCAATTTGGGTAGAATGGACAGCTTAATGATATTTAGCCTTCTGACCCATGAACACGGATTATCTTTCTATCTATTTAGATCTTCTTTGATTTTTTTTTAGCAATGCTTTGTAGTTGTCTATGTGCAGGTCCTTTACATCCCTAGTTAAGTTTATTTCCAGATAATTGATTCTTTTAGAATTTTTTCTTCATTGTCTCCTCAGTTAGGTCATTATTTGTGTATTGAATTACTGATTTTCTTGTATCCTTCCACTTTGCTGAATTTATTAGCTCAAGTAGATTTGTTGTAGATTTCTCAGGAATTTCCAAGTATAGTATCATATCATCTGCAAATAATGAAAGTTTTACTACTTCCTTTCCAATTTTAATGCCTTTTATTTTTCTCCTGCCTGATTGCTCTAACTCTAATTTCTAGCATAATATTGAATAATAGTGGTGACAGTGAGCATCCTTGTCTTGTTCCTAATCTTAGAGGGGATGCTTTCAATCTCTCGCTGTTAAATATGATGTTGGCTGTGGATTTTTCATGTATGCCCTGCTTGTTTTAGCTTGCTAGCTGCTGGAATGCAATATGCCAGAAATGGAATGGCTTTTAAAAAGGGGAATTTATTAAGTTGCTAGTTTACAGTTCTAAGGCTGAGAAAATGTCCCAATTAAAGCAAGTCTCTAAAAATGTCCAAATTAAGACACCAACAAGAGGTTACCTTCACTCAGGAGAGGTCGATTAACTTCAGAGTTTCTCTCTCAACTGGAAGGGCACATGGCAAACATGGCAATGTCTGCCAGCTTTCTCTTTGGGCTTCTTGTTTCATGAAGCTCCCCTGGGGACATTTTCCTTCTTCAACTTTAAAGGTCTCTGGCTGCACAGCTCTCATGGTTCTCATGGCTCTCTCCAAAATGTTTCCTCTTTTAAAGGTTCCAATAAACTAATTAAGGCCTACCTGGAATGGGTGGAGTCACATCTCCCTCTAGTAAAAGGATAATACCCACAATTGAGTGAGTCACATCTCCATGGAGATAACCTAATGAAGTTTCCAACATACAGTACTGAATAGGGTTTAAAATAAATGGCTGCTCCCACAAGATTGGATCAGGATTAAAACATAGCTTTTCTAGGACACATAATCCTTTCAAACTGGCACATGCCCTTTATCATATTCAGGAATTTTCCTTCGATTCCTACGTTTTGAAGTGTTTTTATCAGAAAAAGATGCTAAATTTTGTTGAATGCCTTTTCAACGTCAATTGAGATAATCATGTGTTTTTTCCCCTTTCAGCTTAATATGTTTATAAACTTGATTGATTTCTTTTACAAATTTTGAGCATAATGTACACTAAGAAATTCTTTTGACAGTATTATTTTCATATACACATGCATGCACACACATTTATTTCTATAACTGAAGAAAACATTTTGTAAAATGATACTTCCCCTTATTAAATTAAGTCAAAAGAATTTATTAAAGAACTTTCAGAACACATTAAAGAGTGTTCCATTTGTAAAGCTCTGTTTAATACTTTTGAAAACAGACCAGAATAATAAAAATAATTAGCACGTGCAATGTATATAGATTATTTTTTAACCTTTTACAGAGGAAGTTCAGCATATTCTCACTAATTAAATCATCAGTAAAATTCCACTCCTTTTATTCATGGTATTCTCAATTGCTGTTGACATTCACTTGCATACTTCAGTGAAATATGGTCAGTAATGTACTTGTTGCTGAACTTCTCAGTGGTTTTAAGGTAAAGCAAATAGATACTGAGATTACTTCTGTTATATCTGGTTTTATAACTATCTAATGTCAGTGATAGAAAACTTACACTAAAAGAATTTGGTTTAATGAGGGCTTGAAATATTTGACTGTTTTTCCTACTTTCTATGCGATTACAGGACTCTGTGTCTGGGAATCGTTCTGTATGAATTTGTGTCTGGTATTGAGTTGTTGGAAAGATACTATATTCAGTGTTTCTGAAAAGGCCATAAATAGAACATCATAGTTAAATGGTTCTTATGTTTCTGTACATGCAGCTCTTATAGATTACTGCATTATCTATCAACTATTGATTGATGGATCAACTAATCAACTGATCTGTTAAACTTCTTGTTTTCATATATAAACTTCATGTTTTCATGAAATCATATAAAACATAATTTTAATTTTAAAAATATATGTGAAGTAAATTTTAATTGAAAAATCTGATTACATAATTTCAGACTTCTTGATTCATTTTTTAACGTTCTTTTAAAAAAGGATTCTAACAAAGATACTTATTTAGGGGTGGTGTTCTAGTTTGCTAGCTGCTGGAATGCAATATACCAGAAATAGAATGGCTTTTAAAAAGGGGGATTTAATAAGTTGCTACTTTATAGTTCTAAGGCCAAGAAAATGTCCCAATTAAAACAAGTCTATAGAAATGTCCAATCAAAGGCATCCAGGGAAAGATACCTTGGTTCAAGAAGGCTGATGAAGTTCAGGGTTTCTCTCTCAAGTGAGAAGGCACATGGTGAACACAGTCACAGTTTCTCTTTCAGCTGGAAGGGCATATGGTGAACAAGGCATCATCTGCTAGCTTTCTCTCCTGGTTTCCTATTTCATAAAGCTCCCTGGAAGGCATTTTCCTTCTTCATCTCCAAAGATCACTGGCTTGTGGGCGTTCTGCTTCTTGTGGCTATGTCATTCTTCTCTGCTGTCTCTGAATCTCCCATTCTCCAAAACGTTTCCTCTTACAGGACTCCAGTAAACCAATCAAGACCCACTCAAATGGGTGGAGACATGTCATTACCTAATCCAGCTTAACAACCACTCTTGACTAAATCACATCATCCAGGGAGATGATCTGAATACAGTTTCAAACATACAGTATTGAATAGGGATTATTCTACCTTTATGAAATGGGATTTTGATTAAAACATGGCTTCTCTAGGGTCCATACAGCCTTTCAAACCAGCACAGGTGGGAAAAGAGAAGTGAAGTCAATCTTACAATGGATAAATTTAAATTTTAATGGCAGCTCCATTTGAAGTTCAATATAGGAAAATATGGGGAGAAATTTCACTTTAGAACTGCTAGGTAACCAAGAAATCCTCATTTTCACCCTAATAAGATCAGCTGAATGCAGTTTATCACTAATATGTGCTCTGTCACCTTGGTCCCATCAGTCATGATCAGATACATAGAAGCTAGAGATGGGTGAACTGTTAGCCAATGGGTTGAGCTACAATGTAAGGGAATAGATAGGAGTGAAAATGGTTCTCTAGTGGGTCTATAAGTAATATTACTATACTGAAGATGAACAAGATTGAAAGGGGTTTTATACCTATGTGTCCCACAGATTAACACTATAAATATGAATTAGTTCTTGTGAGAATTACTTCAAAGTTATGATTTGTGTACAGAGAGCATTTACGTCCAAGGTACAGAGGGAAAACTGCTATTGCATGCTATGGGCTAAGTTCAAAAGAAGTCATCAGCACTACCACAGCAACAGCAGAAGTAAATAATGGGGTGAGGGACAAGAGTTAAGAGGAGGGTTATATTTCATATTTGGTGAAGGTGTGTTTATTGGTTTTCTTTCTCATGGGAACAATGAAATTATCTAGATTGAAACTATTGATAGACTGTGGACTTTGGGTCATATACATGATGCCTGATGAATGCAGGTGGCTGAAGGATGCACTGAATGAGAAGTAGATTGGCGAATGATGGTGTATACTTATGAATGAAGTATAAATATATCACCTCATATTAAGATATAAGAATGAAGCTGATCAGGTTGGGGTTAAAGTACTTCAGAACACAGGAGTAAGAAAGATAGTGTCTATACTTTAGAACCACACATACTCTTTGAGACCAAAGGAAGAAAAGTTTATTTGGTATGGAACTGAAATTTTCTGTAGTGCATAATCTAACTCAACCTATCTGTATAGCTCATTTGAACAATTGAAACACAGGGAGCCCAGAATAAGAAAGAGGTCCTTTAATCCTGTATAGATTATTTTAATGCCTGAATACATCCTGTAGTACATTAAGCAGATAATCAAAAATTATTGGCAAAGTCCCCTGAGGGATGGGAGAAAGATTATGGAACTATTAAACCTTACCATCAGGGAATCCCCTGATACTGTGTAAAAATTTAAAGACACCCAAATCAATAGGCCATGCCCTCGATCTTGAGGCTTACTGTTGTGAAGCTTATGTAGGTAGCAGAGAAGCTTAATTTACCTATAGGCATGCCTAAAAGTTACTTCTGGAGGATTTCTTTTGTTGCTGAGATGTGGCCTCACTCTCTCTAAGCCCAAGTCTGTAAGTGAAAATCATTGCCCTCCCATGTGGGACATGACATCTGGGGATGAAGGCCCCTGGTAATGTGGGAGATGACTCCCAGGAATGAATCTGGCCCTGGCACCATGGGATCAACAATTCCATCCTGACCAAAAGGGGGGAAAGAAGTGTAACTAATAGAGTATCAGTGGCAGAGAGAGTTCATATAGAGTTGAGAGGCTGCTCTGGGGTTGCTCTTATGCAAGCTTCAGTTAGACCTTGCTACCTATCATAACCTGCCAACCCCCAACAGGATCATTCCAGTCAATCCTAAAGAACACCTAGGGCAACATATATATTCCATAAGGGTTCCCTGCACTAGAACAACTTTCCAGAAAACTACAACCTCCAGATGGGTCCCTGGTCCAGATAAGTCATGAAACCTTGATGGCCCAGCCTCTCCAGAACATCAGATAGTTCCATCTCCCTAACCAGTATTAGTGACAGACCCTTCCAATATCAAGAATTTAGTATGGCCCTAGCCCAAACACCCCTAAAGAGAGGGATGGAAAGATCAAAGGTGATGGTGGAGTTATACAGTGAAGGTAGGATTTAACAAATGAATATGAACGCTGAGTCATTAAATTGATATCTCTTTTAGTCTCTAGTATCTTAGAGCAGCTGGAAGTAAACACCTAAAAATGTGGAATTGTAACCCATGTCAAACTCTGAAACATGTTCTACAACTAATTGTGGTGCTGTACTTTGAAATTTATCACTTTTTTGCATATATGTTATTTTTCACTAAAAAGTATAAAAGTCAATTGTGATGATAAAAAAATATTTAAGCCTTCTAGCCTCCTGTATTCTGGAGCAGCTAGAAGGAAAATTATGAGAGGATCATATGGTAGCCCATGACAAACTCTGGGATCTGTCGTGTAAGTACTTGTTGAAGAGTGCTTTGAAAACTATTGCTTTCTTGTTTCTTTGCTTTGTATATATGTTATACTATACAAATAAAAAAGTTTTTTAAAAAAGTATAGGGAACTGTAATAATTTTTAAAAAATGAAAAGTGAGAAGAAGGGAAGTGAGGAAAGAAGGAACCAAATAAAGGGCAGCTGCCTGGAGATGGGGTGGGAGGAGACCAGGGGCAAGCAGTGGACAGGAAAGCTTTTAGCATTTAAGCTAAAAATCTAAAAATTCTTAAATATCTAGACAGACCTTTTCCATATTCTGAGGCAAAGTCCAGAGTTTTTCTTTTGTGAGGAGTAGAGAAAATGGGAGAAAGAATAAAAGTTGTCTGGCGAGAAGCGGTGGGATAAAGAGGAGGCAAACCAGGTCAGCTTATGCACCTAACAATGTAACTTTCCACTGAGTTCAGGCTAAGGCAAAGGGTCCTTTGTTTTCAGTGCCTTTTGATTTAATTAATTAATTAAAATAAAATTTTGCCTAAGGAAAAAAAATAGGTTTCCAGTGGCTAAGTGAGTTAAAAAAGGGTAAAAAGTACCCTATCCTGGAGGGTACTCTTATACAAGATTCAAGTAGATGTTGCTAATTGCAAAGATTTGTCAAATCCCAACCAACATCATTCCTTTTAACCCTAAAGAACATTCAGGGCTCTAGCTGAGTTCCTACAGATGTTACATGCACTAAGTTTACCTTTTAGAAACTGAAAAACTTTAGATGGTTCCTAGGCCAGGTAAGTCTTGAAACCCAGAGGTGCCAGCCTTTCCAAGAACATCAACCAGTACCATCCCCCTATCCCATTTGTCGATGCCCCTTTTCAACATGAAAAAAGTTAGAATTGGCATAATGTAAATATCCCTAAAGATTGGGAGGAGGATGAAAAGAGAAGGAGGAGTTATAACAGAGAAGTTAGGGTTTAAGTAATGAGTATATCTAGTGAATCATTATATTGATATTTCTTTTTAGTCTCCAGTGTCTTGGAGCAACTAGAAGGAAAAACCTGAAACTGTGGGACTGTAACCCATATCAAACTTTGAAATCTGTTCTATGACTACATGTTAAAATGTACTTTGAAATTTTAAAAAATCCAGTCCTTACTGAAAAAAATAATCCCCTTTATAAAAGCCATTTCATTTCTGGTATACTGCATTCTGGCAGCATTAGCAAACTAAAACAGGTGTCAATCTTGTATGCCACCATTTTGCCAAAGTCATCTATCAGCTGATAGTTGTAGTTTTTCAGGATTTTCTGTCTATAGGATCATATCATCTGCAAATAGGAAACGTTTTACTTCTTATTTAACAATGTGGATCTCTTTATTTTTTCTTTTTCTGGCCAAATACTCTGGCAGGAACTTCCCAATACCATATTGAATAACCCGTGGTGACAGTGGGGATCCTTGTCTTGTTCCAGATCTTAGAGGGGAAAAGGTCACCATTAAGTAATATGTTAGATGTAGGCTTTTCATATATTCCCTTTATCGTATTGAAGACATTTCTTACTACTGCTAGTGTTCTAAGTATTTTTATTATGAACTAGTCTGGATTTTGTCAAATGCCTTTTTTGCAGCAATTGAGCTTATCAGTGGTTTTTTTTTTTTTTTTTGCTTCTTTCTATTAACCTGGTGTTTTACATTAATTGATTTCTTAGGTTGAACCAACTTTGCATTCCAGAGATAAATCCAACTTGATCATGGGGTATAATTTTTTAATATGCTGCTGGATTTGATTTGTTTGTATTTTGTTGAGGATTTTTGCTTCTATAGTTGTAAGAGATAATGGCCTTTAGTTTTCTTTTCTTGTTGTATTTTTATCTGGCTTTGGTATGAGGATGATGTTGGCTTTGTAGAATGAGTTAGGGACCATTTCATAAGTTTTGGTATATTGTATTTTCATTTCCTTTTATCTCTGTATATTTCCTATTATCTTTTGGATTTCCTCTTTACCTTATTGGTTGTTCAAGATTATGTTGCTTAATTTCTACATATTTGTGAATTTTCCATTTCTCCCTCTGTTTTTGATTTCTGCCTTCATTTCATTGTGGTCAGAGAATGTACATCACATGATTTCAATACTTTGGACTTTATTCAACTAGTTTTATGACCCAAATTATTGTCTAGCTTGTAGAATGATCCATGTGTACTCAAGAAGAATGTGTATTCTCTTTTTGTTGGGTACAGTGTTCTATATATACCTGTTAGGTTTAGCTGGTTTAGTGTATCATTCAAGCCTTGTACTTTGTTATTGATCTTTTGACTAGATGTTCTATCTCTTTCACAGTATGGTGTGTTAAATTTTCCTACTATTAATGTAGCACTGTCAGTTTCTGCATCCAGTTCTGTCAATATTTGCTTCATATATTTTGGGGCTCTACTTTTGGGTGCATATATATTTATCATTGTTACATCTTCATGTTGAATTTCCCCCCATCAGTATATAAGGACAATCTTTGTCTCTCAACTGTTTTTGACTTAAAGTCTATTTCATTCAACATTTGTATAGCCATCTATCTCTCTTTTGGTTACTATTGGCATGGCATTTTTTTTTCCTTTCACCCTCGAACTACTTGTATCTTTGAATTTAAGCTGTATGTGTTGCAGACAGCATATCATTGGACCATATTTTTTTAGCCATTCTACCCAGTTCTCACTTTTGACTTGAGAGTTTAATCCATGTGCTTGTAAAATGGTACTGTTAATATGAGACTTTCTTCTGCCATTTTGCTATTTAGCCTTTGTAAGTCTTATGCCTTTTTTGCCCCTTACTACTGCTATTGCCTACTTTTATATTTGTTTTTTGTATTGTACCATTGAGTGACTTTTCATGTGTATCTGGATATATTTTCTATGTGGTTACCATCAGGTTAGAATTTAACCTGCTAAATATGCAACATATTTGGTTTGATACAAACTTAACTTCAGTAGCACACACATGTGCTTTTCCTATATTTCTCTGACCACCACTGCCAGTTTTTGTACTTGTTACCACTTATATCTTTGTTCATTATATGTCCAAAAACATGTATTTATGATTACTTTTTATGCATTTTCTTTTAAGCGCCTGGAGGAGGTATGAAGTGGAGTTGCATACCAAACAATACAATAAAGTACTGGCATTCATAATTACTCAAATGGTTACCTTGACTACTAGTCTATATTTCCTTATTTCACTTTGAACCACTGCTTCATATCCTTTCCTTTCAGTCTGGAAAACTCCCTTTAGCTTTGCTTGTAGAACAGGTCTAATGGTGATGAACTTCCTCAGCTTTTGTTCATCTGGGAATGTCTTAATCTCTCCCTTATTTTAAAATGTTTTTTATGGTGAAATATAACTTACATACAAAAAGTAAAAAATAATTTTAAAAAAAGAGCAATAATTTTCAGAGTACATTTTAACATGTAGTTTCAGAACAGATTTCAAAGTTTTGCATGTGTTATCATTCCACAACTTTAGATTTTACTGTCTAGCTGCTCCAAAACACTGAAGGCTAAAAGAAACATCAACATAGTGATTCATCAATCATACTTGTCTATTAAATTCTATCTTCTCTATTACAACTCCTCCTTCTCCTTTGATACTCATCCCAATCTATAAGGGTCTGCGGGGTAAGCTCATTTTAACTTTTTCATGTTAAAAAGAGGTATCAACACATAAGATGGGGGATGGAATTAGGTGATATTATTGGAGAGGCTGGCCCCTCTGGGTTTCAAATTTATCTGTCCTAGGAACTCATTGAAAGTTGTAAGTTTCAAGAAAATAAACTTAATGCATGAAACTTTTATAGAGTTTCAGTTAGAGCCTTAGGTGTTCTTTAGGGCTAACAAGGGTATGTTTTGTGGGTTTTTGGCAAACCATGGCAATTAACAATATCTACCTGAAGCTTTCGTAAGAGTAGCCTCCAGAGTAGCCTCTCAGCTCCATCTGAACTCTCTTAGCCCCTGATATGTATTTTGTTACATTTCTTTTCCCACTTTTGGTCTGGAAGGCACTGTCAATCCCACAGTGCCAGGGCCAGGCTCATCCCTAGGAATCTTGTCCCATGCTTTCAGGGAGACTTTCACCTCTGGATGGCATGTCACATGTAGGGGGGAAGGGAATAATTTCCTTGCTGTGTTGAGCTTAGAGTCAGAGAGGCCACATCTGAGCAACAAAAGAAGTTTCCTGGAAGCAATTCTTAGGCATAATTATAAGTATCCTTAGCTTCTCCGCTACAGAAATGAGTTTTATATGGATAATTCTCAAAATCAAGGGCTTGGCCTATTTTCTTGGGAGTCCCTAATATTTGAGAGTACTAGGGGTTTCCCTGATAGGGAAATTTAATAGTTCCATGATTTTTCTCCAGTGGCACAAAAGACTCTACCAATACTTTTCAATTATCAGCCCACTATAGTATGGAATGTATCTGGGCAGTACATTAAACCATACGGAATTACATGACCTTGTTCCCATTCTGGATTCCATGAGTTTAGGTTATTAAAATGAGCTATCCAAGCAGGTTGATGTAGATTGTGTGTTACATTAAATTAGGTACTAGACGCAATAGAGCTCTTTGACTTTGGTCTCATATAATAATGAAGCTCTAAAATACATACACTATCATCCTTTGCCCTATATTCTGATTTACCTTAGTCACTTCACTTTTATCTCTAATTGAGGCCTGATCTCTTTTTTGGTTACTTTAACAATTGCTGTACATAGCATTGCTGACTTTCAGAGCTGCAGCATTCCAGCTCTGACTATTAAGTGTCACAGAAGTATCCAGAATTCCAAGGAAATACCAGCTTATACTAATATAGCATAGCATCTCAGAATCAAGAAATATACTTACAACTTTGGCCTAAGTGTGACTGCTATAAGAGCTTTCAATCCAGGCTCCACTGATCTTATAAGTATTTTCTAAAAGAGACAATGCTATATTTGGTCTTTTGTTTCTGGCTTATTTTGCAGAGCACAATGTCTCCAAGGTTAATTCACTTTATTGCATACCTCACAACTTCATTGCTTTTTGTAGTCACACAATATTCCATCATATGTATACATCACAGTTCACCATTCTGCTTCTCAGTCATTGTGCCCTTCGACCCCCTCCATCTACTGGACATCATGGATAATGATCAAAATAAACAATCTATGTCTCACAGAGTCCTCGTTCAGTTGTATAGTCATTCACATTCTCAATTCTGGTCAGTTTTCACTGGTCCAAAGAGACAAAGAACTGATAAATTAGGCCTCACCAAATATCTAATTTAAACCTCTCCCTATCTTTTGTCCCCTCCCCCCAATTACTAGCCCCTGATATTGCTGTGGTACTGTTGATGTCTTCCTGTTAACTGTAGGCCATAGCCTGTAATAGTAGTCTTTCCTTATTCCCTCCATTACTGACTATTTGCACAAGATCAGTCTTTTGAAGTAGTTTATGTAAGAACTTATTTAAAATTGTAGAGTTACTCAGTGGGATACATGACTCTATACAACCCATTTCAATAATAGTCACCTTCAGTATGGCAGTGTTACTTATTACCACACTAATGAGCTACCATCACTTATGTCTGTTCCCTTACATTGAAGTTCAGCCTCATTGGGTAATCATTCTCTGATCTCTAGCTTCTCTATATATCTTAAGTCCCCTAAAATCTACTTTGTAAGCCTCAGAATTTACTTTTACCAGAGTCATAATAGTGAGATCATACAGTATCTATCCTTTTGTGTCTGGCTAATTTCACTCAGTATCATGTCTTCAAGGTTCATCCATGTTGCCATATGCTTTGTGACCTCATTTCATCTTACTATTACATAATATTCCATCGTATGTATATACCAAATATTGTTCATCCAGTAATCTGTTGATGGGCACTTTTATTGCTTCATTCTTTTAGCAATTATAAATAGTGCTGCTATGAACATCACTGTGCAAATGTTTGTTTGTATCACTGCCTTCAGCTTTTCTGGGTATATACTGAGTGTTTAGTTTGCAAGCTGCTGGAATGTGATATACCAGAAACAGAACAGCTTTTAAAAAGGGGAATTTATTAAGTTGCAAGTTTACAGTTCTAAGGCCATGAAAATGTCCAAATTAAGGCACCAACAAGAGGTTACCTTCACTTAAGAAAGACCAATTAAGTTTGGGGTTTCTCTCTCAGCTGGAAGGATACATGGCAAAGTCTGCTAGCTTTCTCTCTTGGCTTCTTGTTTCATGAAGTTCCCCCAGGGGCATTTTCCTTCTTCATCTCCAGAGGTCTCTGACTGCGTGGACTCTGTTGGTTTTGGTGGTTCTGTTGGTTCTAGTGGCTCTGAAGCTTTTCCCAAAATGGTTTACTCTTAAAGGGCTCCAGTAAGCAACCCCACCTTGAATAGGTGGAGACATATCTCTATGGAACCCATCTAATCAAAAGTTACCACCCACAATTGGATGGGTTGCAGCTCCATGGAAATGATAAAAAAGATACCACCCAGCAATGTTGAATGAGGATTAAAGGACATGGCTTATCTGGTGTACATAATAGCTTCAAACTGGCACACTGAGTATTGGAATTGCCAGGTAATAGGGCATCTCAATATTTAGTTTTCTGAGGAGCTGGCAAACTGTCTTCCACAGTGACAGTACCATTTTAGATTTGCACTAGCAGTGAACGAGTGTTCCGATTTCTTCACATCCTCTCTAACATTTGTAGCTTCTGTTTGTTTCATAGCAGCCATCCTTATAGGTATGAGGTAATATCTCATTGTAGTCTTGATTTGTATTTCCCTTATTGCTAATGTAGATGAGCATCACTTCATGTGCTTTTTAGCTATTTGGATTTGCTCTTCAGAGAAATTTCTATTCATATGCTATTCCCATTTTATAATTGGATTGTTTGTTCTTTTGTTGTTGAGTTGTATAATTCTTTTTGTACGCAGAATATCAAACCTTTATCTGATAGGAGATTTCCAATTATTTTCTCCCATTGTTTTGGCTGCCTCTTCACTATTTTGACAAAGTCCTTTGAGGCACAGAAGCATTTGATTTTTTTTCACTATACTTACAATTATAGTTTTATTATAGCAAGAAAGGATATAAATCAAAAGAAGACAAAAGAATATCTCCCATGAACCAGGGACAAAGGCCAGGGCTTTATTATACTAATGCAGGCTGAAGGTTTCTGACCTTGTTCTTTGGGACAAGAGTTGGATAAGCCCATATCAGGTCAGAGAATCTGTAGTATTCTTTTTTGATTTTTAAATTTTTTATAGATATATATTATATATACACATACCATGTAATAATATAAAATGTACAATCAGTGGTTCACAGTATCATCATATAGTTGTGCATTTATCATCTCAATTGATATTTTTGTTTTCCTTTTTTGTGAAAAATAACATATATACAAAAAAGCAACAAATTTCAAAATACATCGCAACAACTAGTTGTAGAGCAGATTTCCGAGTTTGGTATAGGTTACAATTCCACAATTTTAGATTTTACTTCTAGCTGCTCTAAGATACTGGAGACTAAAAGAAATATCAATATAATGATTCAGCAATCATACTCATTGTTAAACCCTACCTTCTCCGTATAACTCCACCATCACCTTTGATCTTTCTCCCACTCTTTAGGGGCTGTCAATGAAATGCGATAGGAGGATTGGACTAGTTGATGCTTTAGAGGTGCTGGCCCTTCTGCATTTCAGGACTTGTCTTGTCCAGAGATCCATCTGGAGGGTGTAGGTTTCTGGAAAGTTACCCTAGTGCATGGAACCTTTGTAGAATCTTATATAATGCCTTAGGATTGGCAGGAATGGTTTTGGTTGGGGTTTGGCAAGCTATGATAGGTAGCAATGTCTAACTGAAGTTTGTGTAAGAGTGCCATTTGATTTTGAGGAGTTCCCATTTATCTATTTTTCTTTCATTGCTTGTACTTTGGGTGTAAAGTTTAAGAAGCTACCTCCTATTATTAGATTCTGAAGGTGTTTCCCTATATTTACCTCTAGAAGTTTCATAATAGTGGCTTTTATATTTAGGTCTTTGATCCACTTTGAATTAATTTTGTATAGGTTGTAAGGTAGGAGTTATATTTCATTCTTTTGGCTATTGATATCCAGCTCTCCCTATTCCCATTTATTGAAAAGACTATTCTGTCCCAGTTTAGTGCATTTTGGGCCCTTGTTGAAGAACAGCTGACCATGGATTTGGCGGGGAGGGGGGTTCTATCTTCCCAATCTTGATTCAGTTCCATTGATCAATACTTCTGTCTTTATGCCAAGACCATGCAGTTTTGACCACTGTGGTTTTATAGTAAGTTTTAACATCAGGAAGTGTTAATGCTTCCACTTCCCTCTTTTTTTTAGGATACCTTTAGCTATTTCACGTGTTTCCCTTCTGTATAAATTTGCTAGCAAGCTTTTCCAAGTCTTCGGAGTAGGTTATTGGAATTGTGATTGGTATTACATTGAATCTGTAGATCAGTTTGGGGAGATTAACATCTTGGCAACATTCAATCTTCCTATCCATGAGCATGGACTGTCTTTCCATCTATTTAGATCTTCTTTGATTTCTTTTAGGAGTATTTTGTAGTTTTTTTTTTGTGTACAGGTCCCTAACATCTCTAGTTAAGCTTATTCCTAGATATTTAATTCTTTTAGTTGTTATTTTTAATGGAAAACGTTCCTTGATTGTCTCCTCAGTTAGGTCATTACTTGTGTATAGAAACATTACTGACGTTTGTATATTAATCTTGTATCCCGCCACTTTGCTGAATTTGTTTATTAGCTCAAATACTTTTGTCATAGATTTCTCAGGATTTTCCAAGTGTAGGATCATGTCATCTACAAATAATGCAGATACTTTATTTCCTATTTGGATGACTTTAATTCCTTTCTCCTGCCTAATCTTTCTAAGTTTTCTAGTACAATGTTAAATATAGCAATGATAATGTACATCCTTGTCTTGTTCTCGATCTTAGGGGTAATGTTTTCAATCCCTCATTGTTGAGTATGATGCTGGTTATGGGATTTTCAGGCATGCCCTTTATGATATTGAGGAGTTTTCCTTCAATTCCTACCTTTTGACGTGTTTTTATCGGAAAAGGAAACTGAATTCTGTAGAATACTTTTTCAGCATCAATTGATATGATCATGTGATTTTTCCCTTTTGATTTGTTGATGTAGTGTGTTACATTCATTGATTTTCTTATGTTGAACCACCCTTGAATTCATGGTATAAACCTCACTTTGTTGTGATGTATAATTCTTTTAATGTATTTTTGGATTCAATTTGCTAGTATTTTGTTGAGAATTTTTGCAGCTATCTTCATTAGGGAGATTGGTCTGTATTTTTCCATTCCTGTAACCTCTTCATCTGCTTTTGGTATTAGAGTGATGTTAGCTTCATAAAATGGGTTAGGTAGCATTCCTTTGTCCTCAAATTTTTGAAAAACTGTATAAGATTTGTAGTAATTCTTTTTGGAATGTTTGCTGAAATTCCCATTTGAAGCCTTCTGTCCTCGGACTTTTATTTGTAGGAAGAGTTTTGATGACTGATTGAATCTCTTTACTTTTAATCGTTCTGTTGAGATCTTTTATTTCCTCTTGAGTCATTCTAGCTAGTTTTTGTGTATCTAGGAATTTGTCCATTTCATCTATCTAATCTAGGTTGTTGGTGTATATTTGTTCATTTTATCCTCTTATGATTTCTAAAGTTTCTTTTGGATTCATGGTAACAACCCCCTTCTCTTTTTTTTTTGTTTATTGTGTCCTCTATCTTGTTTTATTTTGTCAACCTAGCCAGGGGTCCAGTGATTTTATTGATTTTTCTCAAAGAACCAACTTTTGGTTTTGTTTATTCTTTCTACTGTTTTTTTTTCTGCATACATTTATTGTGCTTTAATCTTTTTTATTTCCGCCTTTCTACTTGCTGTGGGGTTAATTTGCTATTCTTTCTCTATTTCCCCCAGTGAGCAGTTAAGTCCTCAAGTTTTGCTCTTTTTTTAAATAAAGGCATTTAGGGCAATAAGTTTCTCTCTTAGCACTGCCTTTTCTGCATCCCACAAATTCTGATATGTTGTATTCTCATTTTCATTTGATTGCAGATATTTATGTATTTTTCTAGAAATTTCTTCTTTGATCCATTGATAGCTTAAGAGTGTGTTGTTTAATCTCCACATATTTGTGAGAGTTCTGATTCTTTGGTGGTTATCAATTTTCAGTTTCATTCCATTGTGGTCAGAGAAGGTGCTTTGAATAATTTCATCCTTACTAAGTTTGTAAGACCTGATTTGTGTCCCAGCATATTATCTATTCCCCAAAGTGTTCCACAAGCAATAGAGAAGAATGCATATCCTGTTGTTTTGGTGTGTAGCAATCCATATGTCTGTCAGGTCCAATTAATTTATCATACTATTTAAGTTCTCTATGTCCTTGTTGATCCTCTCTCTGGTTGTCCCATCTTTATAGGAGAGTGGTGTATTGAAGTCTCCCACTATTATTGTTGAAATATCTATTGCACCCTTCAGTTTTGCCAATCTTTTCTTCATGTACTTTGGAGCGCCTTGATTGGGAGCATAAACATGTATGTCTATTATTTATTCTTGTTGAATCGTCCATTTTATTAATATGTAATGTTCTTCTTGTCTCTTATGACATCTTTACATTTAAAATCTATTTTATCTGATATTAGTATAGCTACTTCTGCTTTATTTTGCTTACAGCTAGCATAGAAGATATTTTTCTATCCTTTCACTTTCAGTCTATTTATATACTTGTGTTTAAGATGAGTTTCTTTTAAGCAGCATATAGATGGATCATATTTTTTAAACCATTCCGCCAATTGATATCTTTTAATTGGTGAGTTTAGTCTGTTAACGTTCATAGTTATTACTGTAAAGGCAGTTCTTGAACCTATTGTCTTATCCTTTTAGCTTTTATTTGTCAGATCTGTATATTCTTTTCCTTCTTTCTCTTTGCGTCCTTTAAGTTACCCTTATGGACACTCTTCAAATCTGTGCCTTCCTTAGACTTTCCTCTCCTATCTTTTTTTCTCTTTTAACTGGCAGAACTCCCTTTAGAATTTCTTGTAGAGCAACTCTCTTGTTGACAAATTCTCAGCCTTTGTTTGTCTGAGAAGATTTTAATCTATTCTTTTATTTTGAAGGACAACTTGGCCCGATAAAGAATTTTTGGCTGGTGCTTTCGTGTTGTCCATCATTTCCTTCAAATCCTGTTTCATTTTTTCCATCTTTCTTGCCATTTATTCTTTTATGCATTCAAGTTCAGTAATCCTGTCTTCTAGTGAGTTCTGCTATTTTTCTCTTCATTGGTTATAAATTCTTCTTTAGGCACCTCCAGTATCTTCTTTATATCCTTTATGTCCTTATGAAAATCTTTGGTTAGTTGTTCCAAATTTTGTGTCTCCTCCAGTGTTTTCATTTGGACATTTGGCTGGGCCATTTTGCCTGAATCTTCACATGCTTTGTTATTTGCTGTTTTGTTCGGGACATTTGTTTATCTTGATGAGGAAAGTTGTTTTTCTTGACTCATCCAAGGTTTTGTATTTTCTTGGGTTTGCCTTTAAGTTTCCCTTTTGCACTTGGTTTGTCAGTATTTACTCACCAAACCAAGGTCCAGCTCTCACGGAGGTGATGCAATTCTACTTGAGGCTTACCAACAGATGGTACTCTTGAGCCACCTCTTTCCCTCAGCCCCACCTGTTTCCCATTCCTGTGGCCAGCTGAGTAAGATGGCACCAGGCGGTGTGCTTATTTTCAGTGCCCACCAAGGTGGCTATTCTTGGTCCCCAGTGGGACAGCTATACACTGTGGCTATTCTCTGCACCTGTTAGGGTTGCTATTCTTGTGCCTGATAGGGTACCTATTATCAGTGCCCGGGGCGGGCAGCTATTCTTGGTAACCAGTGGGGCAGTTTTTCTCTGTGCCCATCGTGCTGGCTATTTTCTCACATGGTGGGCCAGCTATTTGTGTTGCCCAGCAGAGTGGCTGGTCCCAGCAGACAGAGTGGTACTTCTCATTCCCTCAGGGAGCCTGCCTGCTCTGTCCATGGGGAAGGGGCATCAGCTTCCACTGCTTGAGAAACTTAAATTTCTATGTGGGATCTTAGCCATTCTACCATTCTAGACTGGTGTAGGAGTTTCCCATCACTGAGGTTCCCCAGAACACTGGTTCTGTAGAGTTCCTAGCTATTTACTAGCTGCCCTAGAGGACAAACTAAATTCTTTTCCTCACTATGCCACTATCTTGCCCCACCTCTCCTCTCCCTCACTATTTTTTTTTTTTAGGTAATTTATAGATTTTATTACATATACTCTTTTTTTTAACTGTCCATGTTGCTGATTTTTTTTAACTTTTTTATTGTATAGTACAACATATATACAAAGCAAAGAAATAAAAAAGCAATAGTTTTCAAAGCACTCTTCAAAAAGTGGTTACAGGATAGATCCCAGGGTTTGTCATGGGCTACTATATGATCCTCTCATATTTTTCCCTCTAGCTCCTCCAGAATATAGGAGGCTAGAGGGCTTAAATACTTTTTTTTATCATCACAATTAACTTTATTTTCTTCTTTTTTTGTGAACAATAACATATATACAAAAAAGCTATACATTTCAAAGCATAGCACCACAATTAGTTGTAGAACATATTTCAGAGTTTGACATGGGTTACAATTTCACAATTGTAGGTTTTTACTTCTAGCAACCCTAAAATACTGAAGACTAAAAGAGATATCAATTTAATGACTCAGCATTCATATTCATTTGTTAAGTCCTATCTTCTATGTATAATTCCACCATCACCTTTGATCTTTCTTTACCTCTCTTTGGGGTTGTATGGGCTATGACAATTCTAAATTTTTGATATTGGAAAGGTCTGTCAGAAATATGGGGTAGGGAGATGGAACTATCTGATGTTCTGGAGAGGCTGGGCTAGGTTTCAGGACTTATCTGGACCAGCTCCCTCATTTTTGATAGAAACTCTCACCAGATATAAAATTCTTGGCTGGCAGTTGTTTTATTTCAGTACTGTAAATAATTCAACCCTTACCCCTACCCCCCCAACACACACACACACGGGCCCTGATATCCAGGGGTGAAAGTCTCTCTGGCAATGTGGGACATGACTCCCAGTGATGAGCCTGGCCCTGGCACCATGGGATCAACAATACCTTCTGGGCTAAAAGGGGGAACAGAAAGGTAAATAAATAAGGTGTCAGTGGCTAAGAGTGTTCAAATACAGAAGAGTGGTTATTCTGGAGGCTACTCTTATGCAATCTTCAGCTAGAGATTTGCCAAACCCCAACAAAAACCATTTTTGTTAACATTAAAGAACACCTTGGGCTTTATCTGAGATTCTACATAGTCCAAGTACCCCTAAAGATTGGGATAAGGATCAAAGGAGAAGGAGGAGTTATAACAGAGAGATAGGATTTAACAAGTGAGTGTGACTGCTGAATCATTATATTGATATTTCTTTTAGTCTCTAGTATCCTGAAACAGCTAGAAGGAAAAACCTAAAATTGTGGAACTGTAACTCATACCAAACTCTGAAATCTGTTCTATAACTACTTCTTAAAATGTAGTTTAAAATATATTGTTTTTTTGTATGTATATTTCACAATATGAAATATAAAATATATATTTCAACATAATGCCTTCATACTTCCATGGTTTCTGATAAGAAATTGGAATTCAATCTAATTGGATTCCCTTGTATGTAGCATGTTGCTTTTCTTTTGTAGCTTGCAGAACTCTCTCCTTGTCTTTTACATTTGATAATGTAGTCACTATAAAATGGGCTGTAGTTTTCTTCATGTTTATCCTTATTGGTGTTTTCTGAGCTCCTTCGATGTGCATATTCATATCTTTTGCTAAGTTGGGTGTTCTGGTTTGAACGGAAGTATGCCCCCTAAGAAAAGTCATGTTTTAATATAAATCCCATTTCATAAAGGTGGAATAATCTCTACTCAATGCTGTATGTTTGAAACTAATGAGATCATCTCCCTGGTTGATGTGATTTAGTTAAGAATGGTTGTTAAACTGGATTAGGGGATGACATGTCTCCACCCATTTGAGTGGGTCTTGATTAGTTTCTGAAGTCCTATAAAAGAGGAAACATTTTGGAGAATGAGAGATTCAGAGAGAGCAGATACTGCTGCAGCACCACAGAGCAGAGAGTCCACCAGCCAGTGACCTTTGGAGATGACGAAGGAAAATGCCTCCCAGGGAGCTTCATGAAACCAGAAGCCAGGAGAGAAAGTTAGCAGATGATGCCAGATTCGCCATGTGCCCTTCCAGCCGAGAGAGAAGCCCTGACTGTGTTCGCCAAGTGCCTTCTCACTTGAGAGAGAAACCCTGAACTTCATCGGCCTTCTTGAACCAAGGTATCTTTCCCTGGATGCCTTTGATTGGACATTTCTATAGACTTGTTTCAATTGGGACATTTTCTCGGCCTTAGAACTGTAAACTAGCAACT
>PVIY010025190.1:0-37048 GCA_004026745.1 Myrmecophaga tridactyla
AGATTCCAAACAGAGTCGAGAGGTTATCCTGGAGGTTATTCTTATGCATTAAGTAGATATCACCTTGTTGTTCAAGACGTAGCAGAGAGGCTGGAGGGAACTGCCTGAAAATGTAGAGCTGTGTTCCAGTAGCCATATTTCTTGATGATGATTGAACAATGATATAGCTTTCACAATGAGACTCTGTGAATGTGAAAACCTTCTGTATGATGCTCCTTTTAGCTACTATATCAACAGAAGAGTAGAACATATGGAATAAAAATGAATAATAGGGGGAACAAATGTTAAAATAAATTCAGCTTGAAATGCTAGTGGTAAATGAAAGCAAGGGGTAAGGTGTATGGTATGTATAATCTTTTTTTCTCTATTATCGTTTTATTTCTTTTTCTGTTGTCTTTCTATTTCTTTTTCTAAATCGATGCAAATGTTCTAAGAAATGATGAATATGCAACTATGTGATAATATTAAGAATTACTGATTGTATATGTAGAATGGAATGATATCTTAATGTTTTTTTGTTAATTTTTTTAATTAATAAAAAAAGTTTATTAAAAAAAAAAAAACACTATTTGACAGTGAAGACTATAGAAAGATGGTGGAATAGGAAGTTCCAGGAATTGTCCTTCCACCACAACAACTATTAAATTACACAGGTAGGAACTATTTAAATGAACTATTTCCAAATTCCAGAGTCAGGAGAACTCTGAATAGTGCTCAGGGTAAAATAGGAGGAAGAGGGTAGTAAATTACAGTAAATACCAGGTAAGTGCTATAACCAAGAAGTTAGGATTTAAGGGATGATTATGATTTCTGAATTAGTATATAGATACTCCTTTTTACTTTCTTGTATAATGGAGCAGACAGAGAGAAATATCTGAAATCTTTAAATTGTAGTACAGCTGCCTTGATCTCTGATAATGATTGTATAGCCTTTATCTTCTGTTTGTGATTGTGAAAACCTTGTGACAAACTTTCACTTATACCCATTTACCCAGTTTCTTTACTTTAAAGAGTCCTGTGATCACCAAAGACAGCCCTTACTCTTTATTAATGAATGTTCCTGGGTCAGCCCAGAACTAACCCACCTCAAGTCCAAAGTTATCTTGATAACAGAAACTGGATCTAACCAAAATGGGCCTGCCTGACAGGAGCTTAGACTTTAACCTGTTAGTCATCTATACCTCATTATAATACTAAAAATAATGCTCATCACCATATTAAGGACACCATTTTCTTACATATATTTTGTGAGTTAGCATGTAATCAATCTACACATGCTTAATAATTAAATCACCTCTAATTACATCATCTGGGGCTACTGTGCTCATTATCCTAAAACCTGCCCATATTTTTTGCAATAAAACTATCAGAATTACTGCAGTTGGGGGAGACAGATTTTTTTTGGCTGACAGGCTATCTGATCTCCTGCTTCCTGCTTAGCAACAAACTTTTACCCTCTTTGAAACCCAGGTGTCTCAGGAATTGGTCATTTGAGCACAGGGGCAAAAGACTACCACCCTGGTCCCTTAAAAGTGTTGGATCTAAAAAAAAAAAGTGCTGGATCTGCGATTACCATCACTGACTCCCACTCTTACGAAGGCAGCAGTGGGGTCTGGTGCCAGAAAGGAAAATAAAAACCCATTTCCCCCAAATCCAGGATGGGTCTGGGCTGATGGCTGATCACAGCTTTCTGCAATCAACTTCAGATCACTGGACACCCAGTTCTAAGGGTGCCAATATTCAACCCAACAAGGTGGCAGAGGAGAAGTAAAGATAGTACACTTCCTCAAAGCTGCAGAAGACAGGTGAAGGGCTGAATTTGCAAGGCAGATCAAGAGAGCAGAACTTTGGGGAATGGTGGAAGAAGCTCCTGGCACAGTTCCTGTCCCCTTGTTCATCCCCTCTCCAGGACAGTTTGAAGCCAAACAGTGCTCCCTTTTGGGGTCCCTAGAAAGCCTAACCTTGGAAAGACTAACTTAGGACCCCTCTGGTATGACCACCTTCCCACTTCCAAAATTTTCACTCCAGGCAAAAGCAGCTTGAGACAAGGATAGCAGTATAAAAAAGGGCACCTGGGGAGGCCATCTGTGGGGAAGCCAGGGAGTGGGTTTGTCTGCCAGTGTGGGTCTGTGCGGGGACTGCAAATGGTGCAGTGACATGGCCCTACGGCCCCGTGAGGTGTGCCCTACCCCCACAGCATGGGCGCTTTGCAGGAGGCCTGTGCATGGGCCAGTACCATGGGCCAGCTGGGCCAGAAGAAAACGCCCATTTTCCCTAAAATGTCCATTAGGCCTGAGGTCAAGGGATACCTGAGGGAGAGCTTTGTGAACCCAGGGGTAGTAACTACTTCAGGTAAACAAGAAGTGGAATGGGGGGTGCACTGGTGGGTTCAGTGGTAGAATCCTCACCTTCCATGCAAGAGACCCAGGTTCAATTCCCGGACCATGCACCCAAAAACAAAAGCAGAAAGGAAGTTTGAAACTCTGTTAAATCACCTGTCACACTCGCCATCATTCACAACTGTCAGAGTGAACACTATCAGTACAACATGTGAAAAATCTGTTCCTTGATGAACTTCAGAAGCAGTTTGATGGATTCAGCTTCCCTATAATTCTTCAGCATCCAGACCTTCGGGACATCCTACTTATTCCTGTTATTGGACCTGGATAAACACCCTCTACCTGGCACTTCCCCAAGTCCAGGCTCCCAGGAGGAAGGAAGGTGTTCTGCATGAGCACTGTTTGTACACACACTTTAGATACAGTGAGGCGCTCCTATCACAGGGCATTTTCTATCAGCCTGGGGAACTGTTTGCCAGCCAAGAGGAGCTGCCTCGGCCTGCTGAGCACACTCTTTCTGCACAAGCCCAGCCAGCATCTTACTTAACAATACTGATAGTAAAACAACTGATGAACATATGACCAAATAAACAAATCTGTGGGGTATTCATTCAATGGAATAATTTATAACAAATTTATGAGGAAAGCTTCCAGTGTGAAGAATGAACATGAAAATAAACAGAAAAAGACAAAGAGAACAGAAGAAAACTTGAGAGTAAAGACATAGCATTCATATTACAAGAACAGAAGAATAGTTAAAAAATAACATTTAGCAAATTAAAAAAAGGTCTTATAAATTAAAACACAATAGCTGACCCAAAAAATTTAATAGGAGAATTGGAAGACAAATAAAATACTCCAGAAAGGAGAATTCAAAAACAAACAAACATGCCCAGGCCAAAACAAACAAATAAACAAAGAAGGGCATTAAGAAAATTAGAAAATCAATTCAGTATAATTTGAGCAATAGGACTTCTAGAAAAATAGGAAGAAATGTGCATCTTTCAGTTGAAAAGGTCCTGAAGACCTAGTAGCAAAAAAAATGAAAAGACATGACAACATTAATAAGACACACCCTTTTCAACTGAAACTATCAAGGATAAACCAAAAATTCTAAAAACTACTAGAAAGAAAAAAAATCAGGAAGAATGGCACTGATTTTCCCCAAAACACTGAAGGACAATGACAATGCCTTCAAGACTCTCAAAGAAATGTTTCCAATTCAAAATTCTATACTCAGCCAAACATAAGTGAGGACAGACCAATACATTTTTTCAGGTATATGGAATCTCAAAAAAGATTAATGGCCTTGCTTCCTACCTTTTCTTATTGTGCTGACACCGCACAGCTCTCGTCAGCCAGCCTCCTACCCAACGTGTCCTTGAGACCAAACACCACACCTTCAATTAAATTGCAGCGTTCTGATGGAGAGATATTTGAAGCTGATGTGGAAATTGCCAATAATCTGTGACTATAAAGACCATGTTAAAAGATTTGGAAATGGATGATGAAGGAGATGATGACCCAGTACCTCTACCAAGTGTTAATAACAGCAATATTTAACAAGGTCATTCACAAAAGGGAGAGATATTTATTTGGTGCAAAATTTATAATTTGGGTAGTGAATTTCCTGATTTAACTTATAAAGTCAAGTTAGCTGAACACCATAAGTACATGCTTCGTGGTGCTGCAGCATTCTCTGCTCTCTCTGAATCTCTCGTATTCTCCAAAATGTTTCCTATTTTATAAGATTCCAGTAAACTAATCAAGACCCACCCGAATGGGTGGGGACATATCTCCATCTAATCCAGTTTAACAACCATTCTTGATTAAATCACCTCTCCAGGGAGATGATCTGATTACAGTTTCAAGCATACAATACTGAATAGGGATTAGAAGAAACAGCTGCCTTTACAAAATGGGATTAGGATTAAATCATGGCTTTTCTAGGGTACATACATCCTTTCACACAAGCACACCAGAGGATACTCAAAAGAATTGAAAGCAGGGACTCAAACAGATACTTGCACACCAAGGTTCATGGAAGCATTATTCACAACTGCCAAAAAGTAGAAGCTCCTCAAGTGTCCATCAATGAACAGATAAACAAAATGTGACTACACACATACAATGGACTATTACTCAACCATAAAAAGGAATGAAGTTCTGACACGTGGTGACAACATGGAAAAACCTTGAAAACATAATGCTGAGTAAAATAAGCCAGACACAAATGGACAAATATAGCATGACCTCACTGATATGAAGTAACTAGAATAAGAGTCAGAATGTAGATTATAGGTTATCAGGGGATGGGATGGGAATGGGGTAAGGAGAAAGTATGCTTAAAATGTAATCTTATTTGG
This sequence comes from Myrmecophaga tridactyla, assembly GCA_004026745.1. Classification (NCBI taxonomy): domain Eukaryota; kingdom Metazoa; phylum Chordata; class Mammalia; order Pilosa; family Myrmecophagidae; genus Myrmecophaga; species Myrmecophaga tridactyla. The sequence continues at coordinate 4,706 of PVIY010025190.1, forward strand.
AAAAGTGGAAATGTTTGGTAGTGGATGGTGATGATGGTAGCACAACATTGTGAACACAACTAACACGAATGAACTATATATTTGAATGGGGCTGAAAAGGGAAATTTTAGGTTCTATGTCTGTTACTAGAATAAAACTTTTAAAAAAGAAAATCCATGGAACAGCACAATATAAAACAGTGAACCCTAAGTTAAACCAGGGACTATAGTTAATGGTACAATCATAACAATATGTTTTCATCAACTGTAACAAATGTACCATACAAAGTGTTAATAATAGGGTGGCAGATAGAATCTTGTATCCACCGTGTTTGTTCTGTAAACTCACAATTTCACTTAAATAAACACACACACACACACACAAACTAGAATACTAATAAGATTAGACCAGCAATGTACTAATAAGGTCTTATTTTACAAATAAGGCAACCTGTGTTAAAAGCTACATCTAGGGGAACTATGGTGTATACATACAATGACCTACTGAGTAGCCTCAAGAAGGAATGAAGTTGAGAGGCATGCAACTAGGTGAATGTACCTTAAGAGCTGTATGTTGAATGAAATGTCAGGAAAAAAAGACAAATATTATCACGGCTCAATCATACAGACTGACTATAATTTAAAAATTCAGTGAACTAAAGTCGACAGCATGGGTTATTAGGTTGGGGGCTTATTGCAAAGGGTCCTAGATTGTAAGCTCTTACAGCAGTCATATATATTCACCAGGTGCAACTGTTAATTCTAAATTCTGAGCTACTGAGCTGTTTGTATAAAACATTTTTTTTCCCTGAAACTTTGGGTACTTATATGACACCTGAGACTCAGATTTGGAGCTCTGAAGCTATGAAAGTGAGCAGTACTCCTTACAGAAACTGTTTAAAAAGATGAAAAAGGAATCAGACTTCAACTAGAGATAAGAATGAAGCTGATCTGGACAGGATTAAGGTAACTAGAAGACGAGGTAAAGGATCATATTGTCCATATTTTAAAAACTCAACCTCCGAGGAAGAGATATTTGGTGCAAAATTTGTATTTTGGGTAGTGCATTTCTTAATTTAACTTTTATGGTCAGTTTAGTTTAACACCATAAGTACATGGTATCTTGAATAGGGAGTGAGATTTTGTTGATTTGTCCAGGTTAGTCTGATGCCCTGATAAATTCCAGAGTGATCTGGGCAGTGAATAAAGAAGTATTTGCAAAGTTCCTTTGGGGGACAGGGGAGAAAGGAGGAAATATTCAACTTCACCGTTTGGAGAATTTCTAATACTCTCGCAAGTAGTGGGGACAACCAAATCAACTGGCTAAGCCCTCACTCTTGGGGTTTACCTCTATGAAACTTATTCCCATAAAGGACAGGCTAAGCCTACTTAAAATCAGAACTAAGAGTCACCTCCAGAGAACCTCTTTTGTTGCTCAGATGTGGCCTCTCTCTCTAAGCCAACTCAGCATGTGAACTTACTGCCTTCCCTCCTATGTGAGACATGACTCCCAAGGGTATAAATCTCCCTGGCTACATGGGACAGAAAGCCTAGATAAGCCAAGATCCAGCATCAAGAGATTTGGTCAAGCCTTCTCAAGCAAAAGGGGAAAGAGAGAAATGAGACAGAGTAAAGTTTCAGTGGCTGACAGATTTCAAACTGAGTCAAGAGGTTATCCTAGAGGTTATTCTTATGCACTGTACAGATATCCTTTTTTAGTTTATGGTGTCTTGGAGTGGCTAGAGGGAAGTAACTGAAATTGTTGAGCTGTATTCCAGTAGCCTAAATTCTTGAAGATGACTGTATAAAGATATAACAAATACAATATGACTGTGTGTGAGAACCTTGTATGTGGTGCTCCTTATACTCAGGGTATGGACAAATGAGTAAAAAAAAATATGGAAAATAAATAATAGGGGGGACAAAGAGTAAAATAAATTGGGTAAGATGGAAACGGTAGTGGTCAATGAGAGGGAGGGGTGAGGTGTATGGTATATACGAGTTTTTTCTTTTTATTTCTTTTTCTGGAGTGACACAAATGTCTAAAAAATGATCATGTTGATGAATACACAAGTATGTGATGGTATTGTGAGCCATTGATTGTGCACTAGGTATACAAGATACGTGTGAAGATTTCTCAATACAAATTTTTTAAAAATAAAAATAAAAGCTATGTAACATCATAGGAATGAAAGAAAATCCACAGAAAGCATGGCAAAAAGAGGGGCTGTCCACTGTAACATTTAAGTGATGAAAGAGAAAGAGGAACATGAAAAGGAAATTGAGAAGGAACAGTGAGAACAGTGAAAAGAAATTCAGGACAGTGTGGTATTGTGGAAACCAAAGATAGTGTGGCCAGTCAATGGTCTCAAATGTTACTGAAGGTCAAATAAAGACTGAGGCTTCTCCAGTGGAATTTGCATCAGAGAGGCAATTTTTGAGACGTGGTCGGAAAAGACTGCAGTTTGTTAAGGAAGAAGTTGGGAGTGGCAGATTCTACAACACAGATGTCAAATGTTCATGGATGCTCCCTAAGAAGGAAAACACCCAGTCAATTAAATCTATTATTAAATTCATCTTGACTTTATCATTAAGTAATTTAACAGATAGAAAGTATAACCAATACAGAATTCAGGACTAGAACATTAACGTTAAAGAAGACTAACACTCAAAAGGCTTTGAACTCCTTTGCTTTAAAAAACAAACAAAAACTATATATAAGGTATTTCTTACAACAATGAAGAAATAGTATCCCTACGTTGAAGGATTTGTTCATCTGCATGTACTTCAACAAAAGACTTGAAAGAACGATCCTCCTCCACAGTGATTCCACAGAACTACAATGAACAATGGAATCAAGCATATTTTGTAGGACTAAGTTGCCAGATTGTGGCACTAGCCAAAGCACATACACTTCACAGATTGCAACCACTGACTGTAAAACATTTCACTTTGAGAGAGCACATTATTACTTTTACTCAAAGTATTCAGACAAAAACTGGTCACCCCAGAAAATAATATATTAGAAAACAGCCTGGCTAGTTTTGAGAAACTCTCAAAAGGGTTTTCTGGCCACAGTCAATTATTTTATAACCTCCAACCATTATTTCCAAGTTATTCAAATCAAAACAAAAACAGTAAGGCCACAAAGCAAGAAAAAATTCTTTGTGACTTAGTTCCCTCATCTACCTTCCTTAATGACCTAATAATCAAATCTAATCTACATTCCCCCAAACAAATTTCTCAATTGTTTTCCACTATCTAGAGCTCTGGGACTCCAATTTTTTTTTAATAGAAGCACACCCTTCCCAAGTATGATTATTTCAAACTTAGAGAACAATGTACTATTATATTATATACATAATGATCATACATAAAAACATTTTTTGAGATTAAAAAAAACAAAAATTTTAATACCCCCTCCAACTCTGTACTCTAATAGATTATCCTGTCCATCCAAACTGTCAGAAGCTCATTTTTGGAACTAATGAACTAGAGTACTGGTTCTCCAGTGTTTATCACAATCATTGAGAATCGAGAGGGGCTTGTTCAATATACTGAGCACAAGGCCAAAACTCCAATCCAACATCCATGAAAGCCTGGCCTGGACCTTTGTACGTTTAACAAGCTCTTTAGAGAGATTCTAGCATATAAGACAAACTTTAAACTCCTTTGCAAGATCCAGGAGTACTTCACCTTACCAGTACAATCTTTGCTTTCCAAACTTTCTTCCCCTGAATACACTTGAGCAAAACTCAACCAACCCGAAGTTCACAATTCACACCTACCAGCCTTTGAACATGCTGTTTTCCTTGTTTAGGTGTGAAATCCTAACTCAATACCATGATCACACCCATCTTGTTCACTAAACATCTTCAAATCTCAGCTCCAACTTCCTCTGTCAACCCTTCCCTGGCTTCCTGAGACAGACTGTGAGTGCTCCTTCTCCTACGCTTCGAATGTACTTCTTAACCTTGTAGCAATCATCCTATAGAATTTAACAGCACTTCTGTCTTACACTAGAGAACACTTGAAGGCAGGGACCTGTCATTTCATCTTTATATCCCCAAAGGCCTAGCATAATGCCTGGCATGTAATATGGATTTTAAAATTTATGTTGAATAAAGACATAAATAAAAAGTAAACAAGGCTGGCCATGTTGACAAACAGTGAACCCTAAGTTAAAACATGGACTATAATTAATAGTACAATTGTAAAAATGAACTATCATCAACTGTACCAAATGTTCCATACCAATGCAAGCTGTTAATAATAGGGAGGTAGATGTTAATCCTGCATTTTGTGTACAACTGTTCTGTAAATCCACAACTTCATTAATAAGGAAAAAAGTAAGTGAGAAGTTGAAAAAAATTATTTTAAAGTTTGGCTGGGTGGAAGTTACGTGGATTAGCAAGCAGGGATAGTTACTTAAGTGGTGAAACTAAAACTTCAAAAACAACTGCTATGGGTGGGCCATGGTGGCTGAGCAAGCAGAGTTCTTGCCTGCCATGCCTGAGACCCAGGTTCAATACCCAGTGCCTGCCTACGAAGAAAAAAAAAAGACTGCCATATCTACTTCCGACAATAACCAAAGATAAATCAAAGAAGGCAAAGCAATTATCTTATACGGAATATCTGTAAGTACTGTATAAATTATTTCTCATACCTAGAACTTATGCTGTGAAACAGGTACTATTCCCCTTTTACAATATATAAAAGCAAAGTATTATGAGCTGAAGTCTCACAACTATGTATCAGAGTTTTTAAATAGTGATGCTAGAATTTACCCTGGATCTAAATGCATATCCTTCTAATGAAAGCCATTTAAGTCTCAAGGAATAAAAACATTTAGAAAGTATTACTATAAAGCCAAAAACTTATTTTTACGTTCATTTGGAAACCAGCCTCAATTATGTTTCATAGAGCCAAAGAGACAGTGAGGTCCTGTATTTGGTCTCCAAGAGGAGCTGAAGAAATTTAACCAAAGGATGACTTGAGACGTGAGCCAGCAGTCAGATATAGAGCTTGGTGGTTCAAACATCAAGTAATATGAATCATCAATTAGTGTGTAAAAAACAGGAGAGTGGTAGAGGAAAGTTTGTTGCCTGACACTTAAATGCTCATCTCCTGATCAAAGGGAAAGTATGTGATGTGCCAGGGCAAGATGGCTCCCATCAGGTTTCACTCCCTGCAGATGCACTCCAATGTCACTTGTCCACTATTTTAGCATGGTTTTCTATTAAATCAAAGGAGTATCTGCTAAATTAGCTCTTCCTGCTCATCATCAGTATGCTGACTGACCCCTCTTAAAAAGCACTACACCAGAAACAAAAGGACAAATACTGTAGGGTCTCACTGATATGAACTGACATTAGTGAATAAACCTGGAGAATTTCATTGGTAACAGAGACCATCAGGAGATAGAAATAGGGTAAGGTATTGGATAATTGGAGCTAAAGGGATACAGACTATGCAACAGGACTGAATGTAAAAACTCAGAAATGCACAGCACAGTACTACTTAACTGTAATACAATTATGTTAAAACACTGAATGAAGCTGAGTGTGAGAATGATAGAGGGAGGAGGGCTGGGGGAACAAATGAAATCAGAAAGAAAGATAGACAATAAAGACTGAGATAGTATAACCTAGGAATGCCTAGAGTGTATAATGATAGTGACTAAATGTACAAATTTTAAAAATGTTTTTGCATGAGGAAGAAAAAGGAATGTCATTACTGCAGGGTGCTAAAAATAGATGGTAATTAATATTTCAAAATTTTAACTTATGTGTGAGACTAAAGCAAAAAATGTTTATTTGGTACAAAATTTCTATTTCGACTAGTGCGTTTCCTAATATAACTTATGTAGACAGCTTAACTGAACACCATAAGTACATGGAACCTTGAGTAGGGCATGAGATTTTGTTGGTTTGTCCAGAGTGATGCCCCGATAAATCCCAGAGTGATCTGAACAGTGAATAAAAAAGTATTTGCAAAGTCCCCTTGAGGGAATGGTGAAAAAGGGGGAAAATTCAACTTCCCCGAATTGAATTCTTGATATTCTCACAAGAAGTGTGGACAGCTAAAGCTATAGGCTGAGCCCCCAATCTTGGGGTTTGTTCATATGAAACTTAACCCAACAAAGGACAGGTCAAGCCTACTTAAAATTAAGCCTAAGAGTCACCCCCAAGAGAACCTCTTTGTTGCTCAGATGTGGCCTCTCTCGCCAGCCAACACAACAAGCAACTCACTACCCTCCCCCTGTCTACATGGGACACGACTCCCAGGGGTGTGGACCTTCCTGACAACATGGAACAGAAATCCTAGAATAAGCTGAGACTCAGCATCAAAGGATTGAGAAAACCTTCTCGACCAAAAGAGGAAGAGTAAAATGAGACAAAATAAAGTGTTAATGGCTGAGAGATTCCAAACACAGTCCAGATGTTATTTTGGAGGTTATTCTTACGCATTAAATAGATATCACCTTGTTAGTCAAGACTTAATGGTGAGGCTGGAGGGAACTGCCTGAAAATGCAGAGCTGTGTTCCAGTAGCCATGTTTCTTGAAGATGATTGTATAATAATATAGCTTTCACAATGTGACTGTGTGATTGTAAAAACCTTGTGTCTGATACTCCTTTTATCTACCTTGTCAAGAGATGAGTAGAACATATGGAATAAAAATAAGCAATAGGGGGAACAACTGTTAAAATAAATTTAGTTTGAAATGCTAGTGATCAATGAAAGGGAGAGGTAAGGGGTATGGTATGTAAAATTTTTCTTTTCTGTTTTTGTTTTATTTTTCTGTTGTCTTTTTATTTCTTTTTCTGAATTGATGCAAATGTTCTGGGAAATGATCATGATGATGAATATGCAACTATGTGATGATATTGTGAATTGCTGAGTGTATGTGTTGGGAATGTCTGTGTTTCTTTCTTGTAATTTTTTTTAATTAATAAAAAATTTTTTAAAAATTAAAAAATATTATCCTATTAGAAATAAATAAATAAATAAATAATAGGGGGAACAAATGTTAAAATAAAATAAATTCAGATTGAAATGCTAGTGATCAATGAAAGGGAGGGGTAAGGGGTATGGTATGTATGAATTTTTTTCTGTTTTCTTTTTATTTCTTTTTCTGAATAGATGCAAGAAATGATCATGATGATGAATATGCAACTATGTGATGACATTGTGAATTACTGATTATATATGTAGAACAGAATGATCAAAAGTTAAGAATGTTTCCGTTTGTTTGGTTTTTTTGGTATTTAAAAAACAATTTTTAATAAAAAAATTTAAAAAAAACACAATGATTTTGAAAGTTTCACAAACTATCTGAGAAAGCATACTTCAATAACGCATTCTGGTCAGTCATATTTGTGCATATAATCCCAATTTTGACAAATTTTTACTCTTCCAAACTATTCTATTCTAGTAATCTCTTGCCTCTTCTCTTCTTGAAAGCAAGCACACCCACAGTCTAACACAGACTGTTAGGAGTAGGGCTTTAAGACTAGTTTAACAATTCTTGATGTTTATTAATACAAAACTACAATAAATTTCAATTTTTCAGGTAAAGGGTATTGTGAAGATAATTACACAACTTGTTCTAGCCAAATGGGTTCCCTAGGATGAGAACTTTCCTCTTTTTGCAATGACCTCTGTAACGGCTGCTCTGAAAAAGGCACTGATTATACTTATGTTTTTAAGTCTTTCCCACTAGACTGAATTCTGCAAGCGAAGAATATAATTTAATCTTTGTCTTGCCAGTTCTGAACAGCAAGGAATAACAAAACCCCGATATGTGAACTGATATTATCATTTCTGAGGCACTTTGCTAGTTCACCATCCAACAGAATCTTTACGACTATTTCCTATGAGATAAGCAAGAAAGTTTATTATTCCCTTTCTCAGAAAAAAAAGTAAAAGCTCAGAGAACTTAAGAAACGTGTTCCAAGTCACTGAACTAGTGTCAAAGCCAGGACGAGAATTCTTGTAATGTTTTTTTTAGGTAGATGCTCTTTCCAGGCAACAGTAACTACAGTCATCAGTGGAAAATCTATTTAAAATTTCACTGAAATCTATCAAACCACACGGGATAATTCACAAAGCATTAAAACATTTTGCTGGTCAAAGATTATTATTCAGACATTAGAATACCCACTCCTCAACAGAAAAAATTTTATGTTAGCTTCAAAGTGATTCCACAACTGACAATACTATAGTCTGTTTTTTCTTATTAAAAAGCTTTATCTTCTGGGCGGCTGCCATGGCTCAGCAGGCAGAGCTCCGACCTGCCGTGCTGGAGGTCTGGAGTTGTGCTGGAGGTCTGGAGTTCGATCCCTGGTGCCTCCTGCCCATATGCAAATTTAAAAAAAAAAAAAAGCTTTATCTTCTCAAATTAGTAAACTCAACCATGTAAAAAATTAATGCTAAAGTAAGCTTTTTAGAGCCCTTTGCCAATAGGTAGTAATTCAATCTGGTATTGATCTTTTCACAAATAACAAAACCAAGAGACTTTTATATATAACTAAAGACCACATATAACAGAGCTGCATAAAATTATCATAATTGCTTTATATTTAGCTTGTGTTTTTGTACAAACAAGACTGTATAAGATATATACAAAGTTTCCCTGACTAAACAGTCTTTCCAACTTTTTATAATTTCTGTGAGCATAGACTTTCAAGAAAATATTTGAAAACAAATGCACTGCCTTTTGTCCATTAATTAGCAAATAAAACATGGACTTAACAAAAACAAACAAACAAAAAAACCTTCAGGTTACCTGATCCTTTATATGAGTGCTTCTACTGTTCCAAATTTTTAATCCAAAATCACTGATGCTTGTCCTAAATAAGAACAAAGCATCTGCTCTTCCCCTCCCAAATATTTAGCAGCTACCATGTCGATCACCAAGTGGTTTTCCTTTTCAATTACATACAACAGCAGCTTGACACACAAAAGCAAAACCAGAAAGATATTTTTTATTGTGGCTACATTTACCATTTTAATCACTTTTAAGTGTATACTTCAATGGCATATAATTACTTTTACGATGTTGTGCTATCATCACCACCTTCCACTACTAAAACTTCTCCATCATGCAAAACAGAAACTCTAATCATTAAGCAGTAATTTCCCATTCCCCCTCCTCCCAGCCCCTGGGAGCCTCTAATCTATGTTTCGTCTCTATGAAATTGCTTATTCTAGGTATTTCCTATAAATGGAATCATACAATATTTATCCTCTTCTGCCTGGCTTATTTCACTTAGTGTGATATCTTCAAGGTTCATCCGTGTTGTAGCATGTATTAATATGTCATTCCTTTTTATGACTAAATAATAGCTCAATACTTTTATATACCATGTATTGTTTATCCATTCATCTTGATGATGGGCTACTGTGAATAACACTACTGTGAACACTGGCATAGGCATGCAAAAGTATCTGTTTGATTCCCTGCTAACATCTTCTTTGGGTATATACCTAAGAATAGGTTATATTTAATAGTAGAGAAATTTTTAATAAGTAAACTGAACTGGACTTCCTGTTTTTATATTCTAAAAGAGAATAGAAAGATAAGACATCTCTCTGAAAACCAAAGTACGAGGTAAGAATCATTACCCATCATATTCACAAGGAAAAGAAAACAATACACTAGAAGCTAGGTATAACTAGACATAAAAGGTTTCTGATACTTCCTTTTCTAGTGCAAATCCAGTAAATTTCATTAAATTGTCTTATTAACCCACCACATTTTCCTCAACCTAAGGTTTCTACTCAAGCTGGTTCATCTAAACACTCTCCCCTGCTGCCTCCTACTCAACTCCAGCTCACTCAAGTCTCATCCTTGGAGGGGTCCTCTCCAATCACTCAAGCTAATGATCTTCCCTGTTAACCTCTCTAAGGTGTAACATTCCTTTGTTCCAAAACATGCATCAAAAGTTTTATTATATATTCATTTCTATATTTGTTTAATGTCTGCTTCTCCCAAAAGAGAATAAGATCCTAAAAGTAGGGCGGGCAACGGTGGGTCAGTGGCAGAGTTCTCACCTACCATGCCAGACACCCAGGTTCGATTCCCAGTGTCTGCCCAGGTGAAAAAAAAAAAAAAAAAATCCGAAAAGCCCACTATGATTTTTTAATAGCTTTATTAAGGTATAATTTATATACCATAAAATTTATTTCAAGTGTACAATTCAATGATTTCTAGTAAGTTTACAGAGTTATGCAACCATCATGATCACTTTTATTTTGCTCCTCAATATAGTTCTGGCACTTGGAACTAAATGAATGTATTTGGTAAACGAATAAATCAGCTGATAATGAATTAATCTTGTAATACCATTACTACTAACACCAATTTAATGTACCACATGATATAAGTTGGTGCATTAAAACAGCCTTTATTCCATCCCATCCCAAATATTTTTCATTATTTCCATTTCCAATCAAAGTTGATTTTAATATGAGGTCCTTAAGTGAGCCTAAACACAAATTAACCTCCAGCCTCTCTTGGGAAAGCACACCCCTCTCAGGCTTGGGGAATACTGACTCAGGTCATGTTCATGCATCCAGACTACCCATCCTTTCTCTCTATCAAATAACCACCTCTCCTTCTAGTAGCACTAATCTTATTCATTGGTGAAAACACAGTCTTCATTTAATGGGTGCACCTTTGTAATAAAGAAGTATAACTGATTCCGATATATGCCTAGTTGAGACCTAAATACAGTGTGACTCTAAAGAAGTGAAAACCTTAGGATATAAAATCACAGCCTCTTTTCAGTTTAGCCATCTGTAAACAGGACTTTTCTATTTCTAAAAAAAGGAAAAAACATTTTCAGTTTTTCATTCTTTTCATAACCATTAGGGTTTCAGACAACTCAGGTGCAAAATAACGTTAAAAATAATAACTACAGAAAGGGGCCCTGAATTGCCAAAAATATATTGAAAATGAAGAACAAAGTTGGAGGACTCAAACTTTCTACAAAGCTACTGTAATCAAAACAGTGTGCTACTCCACGTTTCTTGAAGATGATTGTATAATGATATAGCTTTCACAGTGTGACTCTGTAAAAACCCTGTGTCTGATGCTCCTTTTATCTACCCTTTTATCTACCTTATCAACAGACAAGTAAAACATATGGATTAAAAATAAATAAATAATAGGGGGAACAAATGTTAAAATAAATTTCGTAGATTGAAATGCTGGTGATCAGTGAGGAGGAAGGGGAAGGAGTATGGTATATACAAATTTTTTTATTTTTTCTTTTTATTTCTTTTTCTGCATTGATGCAAATGTTCTGAGAGGTGATCATGGTGATAAATATACAACAATGTAATGATAATGCAAGTTATTGTTTATATACCAAAAATGAAATGACCATACAGTAAGAATGTTCATGTTTATATGTTACGTTTAAAAAAATAAAGAAAAAACAAAACAGTGTGCTACTGGCACAGGAAAAAGACATAAAGACCAATGGACTAGATTTGAGAGTTCAGAAATATGCCCATACATCTGTGGTCAACTGATTTTCAACAAGGACACTAGGTCTTCTCAAAGGGAAAAGAGTCGTCTCTTCAACAAATGTTACTGATATCCATATGCAAAAGAAGTAACCTGGGTGCCCTACTTCAGACCATACGCAAAAATTAACTCAAAATAGACCAACAACCTAAATACAAGAACTAAAACATAAAACACAGAGGAAAATCATAAGGACCTTGTGATAAAAGGAGATTCTTAGATATGATTCCCAAAACAAGAGGAACAAAAGAAAAAAACAGATAACAGATTTTCCACTTGATCAAAATTAAAAACTGTGTTTTGGGTGGGTCACGGTGGCTCAGCAGGCAGAGTTCTCACCTGCCTTGCCAGAGACCGGGTTTGAGTCCAGGTGCCTGCCCATGCAAAACAAAACAGAACAACAACAACAACAAAAACCTGCATTTCAAGGAAAATTATCCAAAAATTGAAAAGACCAAAAAAAACTGGAGAAAATACATGGAAATTATATAGTTGATGAGGTTTAATATCCAAAATATACAAAAAATTCCTAGAATTCAAAACAAAAAGAGAGTACGAAGGACTTGAATAGACATTTCTTCAAAGAAGATATACAAATAGCCAAAGGCACATGAAAAGATGCTCAACCTCACTAGTATTAGGGAAATACAAACCAAAACCACAATAAGATTCCACTTCAAACTCACTAGAACAATTATCCTTTAAAAAAAAAAAAAAGGAATAAATGTTGGTGAAGATGCCAAAAAACAGAAATTGTCAAATATTGGTGATGGGAACCTAAAACGGTTGAGGTGCTGTGGAAAACAGTTTGGCACTTCCTCAGAAAGTTAAACATGGACTCATCAAATGACCTGACAATTCCACTTCTATGTATATACCCCAAAGAACTGAAAACAGGGACTCAAACAAATATTTGTACAACAATGTTCACAGGCAGCATTATTCACAATAACCAAACAGTGAAAGCAACCTCTGTCAACAGATGAACTGATAAAAATATGGTATATACATACAATGAAATATTATTCAGTCATAGAAAGAAATGAAGTTCTAATAGATGCTGCAACATGGATGAACCTTTCAGACATGCTGTTGAATAAAATAAGCCAGAAACATAAGGGCAAATAGTGCATGACTTCACATACATCAAATATCTAAAACAAGCAAATGCATAAGAAACTAGTTGGGGGGAGGTGTTGTTTAATGAGTACAGGTTTCTGTTTTGTTAATGGATGGTGGTAGATAGCACAATATTGTGAATGCAATTAATGTCACTGTACTGTAAGCATAAAAGCCATTAAAATGGCAAAGAAAAAAAGAATACAAGAATGTCTACTATTACATTCCCCAATATTAAACTTAGTGTTCAATAATGGTGAACCACACAGAGGACAGAGGTTATTCATAAATTTTAATAAAAGTAGTTGTCATTAGTGGGACAGAAAACCAGACAAGTCATTGTATTCATTTCATTAGTTTTCTCCTAAAACTATAGCATTCTAATATAAAACACACTGTAACATGAACTTCATCCAATGAGAAAAGTCATGCCACTCTGATATGCCCTTCTATACCTTCGCAAAGACTTAAATTGCATCACACAAATCCGTAATTAGTGACACAATATTACTCTAAAAATAAACACAGATTAAGAAAGCATAAAAGGGCTCCCGGTGAATATGGAAGTACTGTCGAGATCATTCAATTCCAGTCAACAAGTACTTTACTAAGTGCACAGAACCTGTGAGAAACTCAGGCCAAGGCCTATTTCAGGGTTACCAAAATGGAGAGTTGAAGACACAGCCTCACATTAATCTCACAAGTCACTATTTCAAAGCAACACTTTACTGTCTGCCTCCCACAGCAAGTGCATCCCACTCACTTAATGTTCACAGCCTATATTACTCCATGATTGCGGTTACCATCTTTTAGATCATCAGCTCCTTGCAAGAAGAGTAAATGCCCAACGTATTTTTTTCACTGACGAGAACAGCAAACATAATTAAATTATACAACTGCCTTTCAATTTCTTCTAATCTTATCTTGAAAACAGGCGCCCCATCCGAAATTTAACGTTGTACAAAGCGTTCCTCAGGCCCTGCCTATGCAGAGTGCATTCTAGACAACTCCTCGGTGCACCGACGGCCCAATTTTGGTATTCTCTGGGCGATTTAAGGAAGTCAGCAAGCACTCAACTCACGTGATCTTACCAAGGGGCGCAGCTGAGACCAGACCAAACCACAGTTGTTTCTTTTTTTTTTTCCTGCACCAACTTCACTGCCCAGCATGAAGGAAGTGGGTTAGGGAAATGGCGCAGGACCGGTAGGGGGGAAGCCAGCAGACAAACGTGGACTGAGGTACCTTCTACTTTGGGTGAGCGAGGAGTTGAGCACGGCTCGCTCACAAGCACTGCAGCGGCTGAAAATCGAAGACTGCCACACCCCCCGGCAGCGAGGGGCACGACTTCACCTTCTTCTCAAGCCAAAAGGAGAAACAGCTCTCACTACGGAGCACCCCACCTGCAGAACACTGCGGCTGACCCCCAGCTCCCCAAGACGCAACGCCCTTGGGCCGGGAGCGGGTGGGACACAGCGCTGGAGGGCAGCGGAGGGGGGAGGGCCGCGCGGACCGCGCATGCGCAGACAGGGGTACCCGCCCGTTTACCTACCGTTGGAACCGCGACGCCCTGTTCCCCGGCCGCGGCCGCTTCTCCAGGACCCGCGGCGAGTGCAAGAGGCCGAGACCTGAGGGCCCAAGTGGCTCTACGGCCGGCGAACTCTTCCCGGAGCGACCGCTGCCGGACGGCTGAAGCGACGGCGGTGGCGCCGGGCCAGCCCGGTAAGCGACCACTGGATTCTCCAGGCGGTGGAGGCGGCGGAGACGCAAGAGAGGGGGCTGCGGCGGCGGCGGCGGCGGCGGCGGTGGCGGAGGAGGCACCGGCTATACTGCAAAGCCTCCCTAACGGCGGGCGGGAGGAGAGCTGAGGGCTGGCGGGGGCCGGGCCGGACGTGACGTGCGTGGGAGGGGGAGGGGCGTGGCCGCTGCCAGGGGGAGGGGCGCGCGCCGCCTGGGCGATGGGAGGTCCACCGCGACCCCTGGCTCTATAGCCTCCGGTCTTAACGACCGCGGTGCTTCTCCCACCCCAAATGTGGGTCCCTGAGATACAGTGCAAGAAGCCAGGCGCGGGCCGGAGGAAGATGTCTGAAGGTCCTCGGTTTGGGACAGGTTGGAAAGGAGCAAGAGGAAACTGGGGAAGGGACGTAGGGCGGATAAAGGGAAAATCTGGAAAACCAACTTTGCAGAAGGGTGGAAACACCCGGGGTATGGGGCCTTATCCAGGTGAGCCGCACAGAGACCTTAACATAAAACTGCCGGGGCAGATGTGAGCAGTGACGCGCGTTCCCATTCCCAGCGATGTGGGTCGGATCGGGGATGTCCAGGCTGCACCTGAGCGGTGCCCGCCTCCCCACCACTCTCCTTCAACTAAGGGCCACGGTACTTGACTTAGTATCCTGAGAGAATGTATGCCTCCGGCGACTTTAGGGTCTGGAAATGAGAAAGTCGGAAGGCTACACGTTTACAAGGAGTTTCAGAGGCTGTGCTGAAAAGAGGCAGAAAGAATGGGCTCTCCGAGCCTAGGGAGTTTGTACTTGCTTGCATATCACGCGACCAACCCTGAAGCTCACAAAGGTAGGAATATTCAGCCAATCTCTTCTTTTCTTTAGTCTGTTAAGGACTTTGAGATCCTCCATTGAGTAAAACGCAGAGTTCTGCCTTTAGATTCCCTGACGGCGGGTAGATCCACACCTAAACAAAGAACTCAAGGTGGCTGTAAAAAATATCTACCACCACGGTACGGTTGTCCCCTACCTGCCTTAACTGCAAGTCAGTAACCTGAAAAATGTAAAATAAGAACCCTCATAGAATTTGAGAGAAGGTTTAAAAAAAAAAAAAGTCACCCTATGAGATGATCTGTAAATGTGTTACAGAGGCCAGGGTGACTCCCAGGTTTCATCAGAGAGACTAAAATAAATCACCTGTAACCTAAGTATCACATGCCCAGTTGATGCTGTCATAACAGAAGGGTGGGGTCCACAAAGAGTCTAGAACCAGCCAAGTCTGAATTAGAATGTATTGTGGGGGCTCCCATTTTATCCAGGAGAGAGACTACTGAGTCTAATTACAAGGACCAGTGCTTATGAGCAGGCAGTCAAAAAGTTTAATTCAGATTCAGTTGCTTATTCAACAAATATTTATTAAGCATTTACTATACACATTATGTTCTAGTCTCTTAGTATCAGTAAATAAGATCCCTGCCTTCAAGGAATTTACATCCCAACACACTTAAATTCTGGATATCTTTTAAAAACATACAGCAACCCATGCTGTGATTCTGCACTGGTTAAGTAGCCTTTCCATCCCTCAAGGAGACTCAGAGTAAATCAAAACACCCAATGAGAAGTGACTGTCCAAAGTACATGACCAGTACTGGTTACACAATTTGTACAGTATTTGTCAATTAATAAATTCACATTATGGTTTATAAATAAGCTTCTGTTCATTGTTTTGAACTCTGAAATTGTTTTATATGAATTAGTTTCTCAGAATCCCCTGATTAAGCTGGAGTGAAATGAAATATGTCTGTGAATCTGCCAAACTGAGAACCAGACAGACCCTGAGTTCCTAGCAACCCAATTAAGATACACCCTGTACATTCAGCCTTCTGTCTCTCTTTAAGCATCTTAAATGGGAGTTTTACATGTGATTCCATGCTTGGAGAACCAAAAGCAACATGATTGCTTCTATAGTTTAACCACAAGACAGTGAAAACTCTTGAGAATAAATCGTGAGAGTAAAAACCCTTCTAAACCTGCCCCAACAATGCAACCCATTGCTGACATAACTAACCATAACTCTTGCTGACATGGCTGACCATAACTGGTAAGTTATTCCAAGTATGAAACCCAAGACCGTAAGTTCCCAGAGATAGGGACTCCCTTGAATGCTATGTATTCTACCCCAGAGTATGGGCTCTCAAAAAACTAACTAATTGATTCAATGACCATTTTTCCCTGTAAAACTCAAGACCATGTCTTTCAAAGCTATCTTTTCCAGATCTTTGTAATAAACCAGTACTTTCCATGTGCAGGACTCATAGGGTATTAAAAATAATTTATAAAAATAAAAAAACAACTTTCTTTTTATCTTTCCTCATCCCTTTAAGCCTGTGCACTGGAAGTAGATTTATCATGTATATTATTGAAAACTCAGGCAGATTTCCATGAGTTCTGTAGTCCTTCTATTGTCATTGAGTCACAAATACGAAGTTTGAAACTTTCTCCCCTTTTCCATCTGGAGACAGCTGGCACACTGCTTGCCTTGGAAACGGGAGCATAGTCCTGTCAAACCCTGCCTAGTTTTTCTTTTTCTCTCCCAGTTTACTAACCAGAGCCAAAGGGAGGGGAAGGAAGAAAAGCAGGAAAATTCTTAACTGTTATTTTCATGTGATGGTTTGTTACTCTCTGGACCTGGCAGACGGTTAAAGCTGACTTTTTTCCATGGATACTTTTACATTTACTTCAGAGACCACAACCATCACCATCTATAGTGGTTTCTCACCATAGTTCCCTTAATCTAAGCAAAAACACTCTATTCTGGCAGTTCTTTTCTCCGTCAACCTCTAGAAATCTGGTGATCCACCGCCAACTTCTTGTCTGTGGAAATCTATTCCTCTCCGTAGGGGACCTGTTAGATAGGATCTGAGGTAATCCTTACACTGGCCCATTTGCTATTGGCCCAGATCCCTCCTCCCCCATATAATTTTTTTTTTTTTTTTTTTGCATGGAAGGCACCAGGAATCGAACCTGGGTCACCAGCATGGCAGGCGGGAACTCTGCAACTGCATCACCATCGCCCACCCCCATATAATTTTGCATATTTGTACAGTACATAACCCTGGTGGATGCCATCCACATCATCCTCATTGAGATTTGTGTATTTATTTTGATAAATTTCCAGCAGGTGGCAGTAAAGTCTTTGTCCAAGCTAAATTAGTATATTATCATTATTTTCTCTGACTGGAAGTGAATTATTTTGACAATGGTGAGTTTTTTTCTGATGGTCCTATTTAGGCTAGGGGCAGCTCTTTATGGCCCCCAGCTGGTTTGCAGGAAACTCTCCCACACTTTTTGCCCAAACAAACTTGAGAGTACAGACCAATCTCAGTTCACATTCAACGTTCCTCTCTGTACTCTGCTGCCAAAACAGCTGCCAGCCCTTCACTTGTCCTCTGTATTTTACAGGCAGGAGTCAGACACAGGTCCACTGTGCCCCTCTAACTGCAAGAAACAAATCTCAAGCAGTCTGAGTAGTTCCATCAAAGGACCCTCTCACCCAGCTTGAGGTAAGAGGAAGGCAGGCAAGCACCTGTAGTAAGAATCACAGCATACTAGCATCTGTCTCCAAATAAATCCTCCTCAGTAATTCTTACTTACTTTTTTCTTTGGGTGCATGGTCCAGGAATTGAACCCAGTCTCCTGCATGAAAGGTGAGCATTCTACCACTGAACCACCCATGCACCCCTTACTTGACCTTTTATAACTTGCTGTATGTTGAATTATCTACCTGATTTTGTCTAAATCCTTTGAAATTTCTAGAGGCAGTCTGTGCTAGTGTGAAACTATTACATACCCAAGAAAAGCCGTGTTTTAATCCTGATCCAATTTTGTGGAGCCAGACCTGTTGTTTATGGTGGGAAAGTAATTGGATTGTTTCCATGGAGATATGACACACCCATTTGTGGGTGTGGCTTTTGATTAGATGGAGATGTGACTCTACCCATTCAAGATGTGTCTTGCTGAGTTTACTAGAGTCCTTTAAAAGAGGTAACATTTTGGAGAAACATCTGCAGATGCTTGGAGAACAGTTGCTTCAGAGCTGACAGAGACACGGATGTTTGGAGATGCTTGGAGTGTCAACAGAGAGAGCAGATGCCTAGACGTGGGCAAAGCCCAGCAGACATTGCCATGTGCCTTCCCATGAGATGCTAAACAAGCCAGAACCCAGAGTTGTGTCCCAGAGAGACTAAGTGAAGGCCCACAGACACTTAGAGAGGAAACCTCTGGAATCAGAAGCTGGAAGCAGCAGAACCAGGAACAAGAACAGCACATACCAGCCACATGCCTTCCCATGTGACAGACATCAGCCTTTCTTGAGTCTTTTCCTAGATGCCTTAGTTTGGACATTTTTCTGGCCTTAGAACTGTAAACTTGTAACGTAATAAATTCCCATCTAAGAACTCACTTTAGTGAGGTTTTGATTGTTGATTTGGCTTTTGTTTTTTGTAGTATCTTGGTGCTGCAGTTAAAACAGCAGTTTTCTCAATCAGAGGTGATTGTTTTTTTAGCAAGTCTGGAGACATTTTTGGTTTTCAAAACTGGGAAGGTATTATTGGCATCTAGTGAATGGAATTCAGGGATGCTGCTAAACATCCTGCAATATACAAGATTCCACTGCCACCCCCAAAACAAAGAATTATCTGGCCCAAAATATCAATAGTACTAAGACTGAGAAACCCTGAGTTAAAACTTCCAATTTAATGATATGTAACAAGTAGAATATCTAACCTTGGCAGTCACTAAGAGAATGCCTCAGAACTACATTGCATTTTCTTCTTTTTTCCTACAAATGTTTACCTGCATATTTAGAAGTTACATTTTAATATGTTACTAGAGTCAAAAACATTATTTCATTAGGCCTAAGAGTCACCCCCAAGAGAACCTCTTTTGTTGCTCAGATGTGGCCTCTCTCTCCAGCCAATACAACAAGCAACTCACTACTCTCCCCCTGTCTACATGGGACACGACTCCCAGAGGTGTGGACCTTCCTGGCAAGATGGGACAGAAATCCTAGAATGAGCTGAGACTCAGCATCAAGGGATTGAGAAAACCTTCTCGACCAAAAGGGGGAAGAGAGAAATGAGACAAAATAAAGTGTCAATGGCTGAGAGATTCCAAACAGAGTTGAGAGATTATCCTGGAGGTTATTCTTACGCATTAAATAGATATTACCTTGTTAGTCAAGATATAATGGAGAGGCTGAAGGGAACTGCCTGAAAATGTAGAGCTGTGTTCCAGTAGCCATGTTTCTTGAAAATGATTGTATAATGATATAGCTTTCACAATGTGACTGTGTGACTGTGAAAACCTTGTGTCTGATGCTCCTTTTATCTACCTTATCAACAAACGAGTAAAACATATGGAATAAAAATAAATAATAGGGGGAACAACGGTTAAAATAAATTTAGTAGATTAAAAAAAAAACATTTCAGATAGCTGCTTGATCAAGATGAGAAGTGACTGATATAGTTCAAGCCTCTGTATTTCTGAGGCTCTTTTTGGAGTGAGGCCATGCTAGGAAAATCATTACTTGAGGTAGGATTTTTTTGGTGGTTGTTATTTCTTTGCAGGATGACTTTTAAAGCCCCAAGGAAGAAGCATTCTACCTAACTCATCTAAGCAGAGACTTTATGAATCTCAAAATTAGAGTCATTAATTAAATCACTGTAGAAGGAATATATATTCCTTCTGCAACCCCAAACCATGGCCTAGGTGCCAGGGACAACCTCAGCTTGTCCAGTATTGCTGGAATGAGATGAGGTCAGAAACTAGCCATTTCACAACTCATTCCTTCATTATTCATCAAGAACACAAATGGACTTCTTCCCTCCTGTGCCTGTTTGAAACTGTTTTGAATACCCCAGAAAAGCCATGTTCTTTAATTCTGATTTAGTATTGCTGGGTGGGAACTTTATGATTAAGTTGTTTCCCTGGAGATGTGACCCACCCCACTGTGGGTGGTACCTTTTGATTAGGTGGTTACCATGGAGATGGAAACTAATTAAGTGGGGTTGCTTACTAGAGTCCTTTAAGAGGGAACCATTTTGGGAAAAGCTTCAGAGCCAACACAAAGAGAGACCTCTGGAGATGGAGAAAGAAAATGCCCCTGGGGAAGCTGTTTGAAATGAGAAGCCAGGAGAGAGAGCTAGCAGAGGTTGCCATGTGCCTTCCCAGCTGACAGAGAAACCCTAGACATCATCGGCCCTTTCCTGAGTCAAGGAATCTTTTTCTGGATACCTTAGTTTGGTTGTAACTTAATAAATTCCCTTTATAAAAGCCAACCCATTTCTGGCATATTGTACTCTGGCAGCATAAACACCCAACCCCCCCCATTACATTAATTTGACTAAATTTAGCTCTTCCCAATGTAGCAGGATGTTGAGCCCTTCTCTTGTGCTATCAATAAGGAAACTCATTCTTCAGGTGTCCTCCTTTCCCTTATTGATTTCACCTCTGACCATGGCTATTTGACTACTAGGATATGTATTAGCTTTTGTTCAGTCAAGGCTGCCATTATCTTTTTTAATGCAATGTTAATAATGAACTGGAGCCACAGTAGCCAGCAAGAATCAAAAGGACACATTCCCATCCCCACCAATTCTATCATTTATAAAAGTAAAATAGATACAACACATTCAGCATTTATGAATATATGAATTAAAATAAGAACATTGAACTAGGAATAAGAAAAAACTGCATTTGAGTATGTGACTCTGTTAAATCCCCATTAGTGAAATAGGAAAATAATTCCTAAATGAATTGGTATACATAAAAGTGTTCTGTGAGCTGTATACTATAATTTGTTCACTCTCCTATTCTGCTTCCAGAGGCTAAAGACATCTCTAGAAATGTTTTGCTGTCATATCGGGGCTTTTATTCCTAGGGATTAGGCCCCATATGGAAACCTCTTTTGGTAGAAGTTGCTAAATATTTGCCCATTTATTTCTAAATGAAAACTAAGAACCGCCAAACGCTTGGTGCTCTTTTTAAGACATTTTGAATCTTGTGAGTTACAGTAAATACAAGCATACTGCCTCCCAGAAGAGAAGTATGTTCGTACTGCCCACTTGTAGAATAAACATAATAGCAGATAAGGATGGACAAATATATGCAGTCTTGTGCAGGAACAATACTGCACAAGGACGAGGAGCTTAGACCTACTCCGTCTCCCTCAGAGCAGTAAAATACTATTAATTTCAATCAAATTTGACTAAGTAATTTTCTCTTTCTTGAAGAACCCAACCTCTACTAGAAGAAAGAAAGGACTAAAACCCCAATAAAATTAAAATATTTTCATAAAGAAAAGCAACTCACCATTAGAGAGTGATATTGCTGGTTCTTCTGAGGAATGCAGTGGAAATCTGTCTGTACAACATTCCCCAGGACCATTGTGCTAGCGTGCAAGAATGCATGTTCTTCATAAACAGAGAAATAATACTAGCTGCAAAGAGAAGAAACTGTTCCATGGTGTACAAATCCCACGCCAACATCTAAAATAATGGCAAATACTGTTCTGATCTTAGGAACCAAGAGTAACGTTTGTGCTATTTATTGAACATATTTTTCTTGAGCAACTATTATGGGCCAAGCATATAATCATGGGGGATATAATCATGATCCCTGCTCTGAAAAAATCTTCATCTTACATATCTCTGGAATATAGTGTTTTTAGAATAGAACAAAAGTTAACATAATGTTGATTTCAGATTTTAACTTACACAGCCACTGGTGCCAGTCAGGAGCTAGAACAATTGATAGTAACTCTCATCTTTGCCAAGTCCACATTTTTGGCCTAATAATCGGAATTGAATGTCGGACAATAACATGAGCCAGTGTGATCTTCTGCTATAAGACTATGTTGTTTCAGATTCTTGATTAAATTTTAGAATCAGCTAGATTTTTTTTCCACAATCAGAACCTTTATTGTTAAAAAAAAAAAAAAGGTAAGTATATGTATCACTCTCCCTTCTTCTGTCTCCCTATTTCCATGTAGGGAAAGAAGACAGTGCTCAGAGATTCAGTGAGGTTCTGACATTCACAAAACCACAGGCCTTCTGCTGGCCCTTTAGCTAGAAATCCAGGCAGGAGGGTCTTGCCATTTTGCATTACCCCATCTCTTCCTTAGAGGCCTCAGGCCTGTGGACCTACATCCTACCATTTGACCAGCCAGGATCCTTCTTGGGCTCGCTCCATTAGGATCACACCTGTAGCAAACTGACAGCAAATATTTACAAATTGCAACCTAACTACAACCATATTTTTAGCAAACATTTACACCTGCCTCCTTTTTTCTACTAAAGACAAGGGTGTATTTATCTGCAGAAGTATTTAGTGTTTTCCCAATCCCCAACTCCTTAGCAGAGAGGCTCTGAACCATGAAGGCTCACGCTCCTATTTTAGGCTTTCATAGTAAGAAATAAATCAGTCTGTGTACACAAGGGAGAAGCGTTATAGTTATCAAGGTTATTAAGTATATTGCCCCAAAAATACTTACTGAAAAAAGAAAAAGCCCATCATTTAACCAGTGTTCCTTTTTAATAAGGTTTTGCTATTTGTTTCTTCTTGTTTGCTTTCTATGTATTATTTCATTCACCTAGAGAACTTCTTACTTGTCCATACACTAAAATAATGCTTACATTATTGAGCATCATGTGGCAGGTACTAAGCTAAGTGCTGGAGACATAGCAGTGAACGCACTGGCATGATTCCTGCCTTGTAGTAAGCACAGTCTAATTATGCCCATGGCATAGCTGACCCCCACTTATGGTTCAATAAGCCCAATTTCAGCCTAAGTGTCCCTTAAGAGTCACTTTATCTGGGAAGCTTCTGTGATCTTGTCTTGGTTTAAGACAAGACCTTGGCATCTTGTCCATAAGTCTGACATGAGACCCCCACCTCCCAAAGCTAGACCCCTAAAGGGCAACATCATCAGTGGAAGAACAAGAACAAAATCTGACCTACGGAAGGAAATGGTAAGGACAACTGACTGTTTTAGCTGACACTTAAGTCTGGACGGAGCAGAAAAAAAGAAAAGGAAAAACTTTCCTCTGAGAATTTCTAAACAAGTCTGCAAGCATATTGTGTGGGACCAGAATTCAACTACCTGTGTGACCCAGAAATCTCCAAGCTGAAAATTAGAAAGTGGTCATTTTAGTGCCCCCCAGGTACCTGGCAATAGCAAATGTGAATCCTTTTTGGAAATCTTACAGGTAAGTTTCCAAGAAACATGACTTCATAATAAAATATCACTAAAAACACAAAGAAATAATGAACCTCAGAATAATAGTTGTGATAATTGCAAATATTCTAATTATCAGATACAGAATATTTTAAAATGTGGTTAAAATTTTTAAAGGAATAAGAGGAAATAAAGCTAATGAATGAACAAAAGACTATCAAAATTAACCAGTCAACCCCAATATATCCCAGAATAATTGGGGTAGAAAATAAAAAAGGATTTGTAAAGTCCCTTTGAGAGACTGGGGAAAACCGTAGAAATACTAAACTTCCCCACCTGAGGAATTCCTGATATTCTTACAAGTGTTAGGGTCTACTTTTTTTTTTTTATTGTGAGGAGCAACATATATATATATAAAAGCAATAAATTTCAAAGCATACCACAATAATTAGTTATAGAACAGATTTCAGAGTTTCGTGTGGGTTACAGTTCCCAATTTTAGATTTTTCCTTCTGACTGCTCCAAGACATTGGAGACTAAAAGAAATATCAACATAATAATTCAGAAGTCATACTCATTTGTTAAATCCTATCTTCTCTGTTATAACTCTACCTTCTTAAATTGATTTTTTATTGATATATATTATATATTCACATACCAATGGTTCACAATATCATCATATATTGCTTTTATCATCACAATGGACTTTTTTTTCCTTTTTGTGAAAAATAACATATATACAAAAAAGCAATAAATTTCAAAGCACATTGCAATAATTAGCTGTAGAACAGATTTCATACTTTGATATGGGTTACAATTCCATAATTTTAGGTTTTTATTTCAAGCTGCTCTAAAGACATTGGAGCAAAGAAAGGAAAAAAAAAGATGATGAATGCACATCTCTATGATGATCCTGTGAACCACTGATTATACACTTTGATGATTACATGGTATGTGAATATATAATATATATCAATAAAATTGCATTTAAGAAAAAGTAGTCATAAAGTCTACTACCTGGGAGATGGGAGGATAGGGAATTGCTGGTCTCACTCCTTTCCCTAAAGCAGATAATGGACAGGCAGAAATTGTCTGAAACAACTGTTCTAGGGCTGCAGAAACCAGGGGAGTACTGCACAGCATCCAGGGAAGAGCAGGACTAAGACACTCAGAAACTGCAGTATAAAACTATGAGTAACTCACATGGCCAAGGCTTCTGGTGCCCACCTCCCACCCTCAAGGCAAGTAGTTTTAGGTTGGTCTGGACCCTGTCTGGTGGGCTGCTGCAGACTGAGAGGGCCATGGAAATTCTTATTCTCAAGAACACAGAAGGACCTGCCCCAGTACAGATCCAGCTATTGGCCAGTGTATTTAGACAACTGGGACCCACTACTTTAGCCCATCCTGGGGAGGCAGCACACATGCCATTGTTTCAACCTGTGACAGGCAAAACCGCTAGGAACATGTTCCCTTGGGGAACAGAACTAAGGGCTTTTGGCATCTTTCCTGACCATCTCCCCAGGGCTGTTTAGAACTGGTCTGCACCAGCAGTGTGGGTCCCTGTCCCTGTTTTGACTGGGATATACTGATGGACCAAGAGTTAAAGGACAGCCTTAACACAAACCCAATCAACAACAAAATCCTAGACAAGAAAGAGAAACTGACTTACAAAATAATCTCATCAAGATATTCAAATGCCCAATGTTTTTGTTTGCTAAAGCTTGCTGGAATGCAATATACCAGAAATGAATTGGATTTTTTTTTCCTTTTTTTTTTTGCATGGGCAGGCACCAGGGATCAAACCCGGGTCTCCGGCATGGCAGGCAAGAACTCTGCCTGCTGAGCCACCGTGGCCGGCCCTGGATTATATTTTGAAATGGGAATGTACTTAGTTGTAATTTTAGAGTTCTAAGGCCATAAAAATGTCCACACTAAGGCATCCAGGAAAAGATACATAGAAAGGCTGATGGATTCAGAACACCTCTGTCAGATGGGAAAGCATGGGGTTGGCATCTGCTGGGGTCTTTAGCTTCCCTGCTTCCTCAGGGGTATTTTCTTTTTGCATCTCCAAACATATGGGTCTCATGTTGGCTCTGTGACTTCTGAGGTTTCTCCAAAATGTTTCCCCTTTTAAAGGACTCCAGTAAACTAATCAAGACCCACCTAGAATGGTCAGAGTCACACCTCCATCTAATCAAAAGGCCACACCCACAATTGAGTAGGTCAGTCTGCATGGAACAAACTAATCAAATTTTCCACCCCACAATATTGAATGAGGATTAAAAGAAACATGGCTGCCCCCACAATATTGGATCAGGAAAAAGGACATGTCTTTTCTGGGGTAAATAATAGCTACAAAATGGCACACCCAGCTATAAGGAAAAATTACAAGCAATATTAAGAAACAGGATGGTATGTCCCAGTCAAAGTAACAAATCTAAAAGTCAGTGGAGATACAGAATTTAGAACAACTAATCAAAGATGTTCAAACAAATCTCCTAAACCAATTCAGGAAGATGATGAAAAACACAGCTAAAGAGATAAAGATATTAAGAAGACACTGGATGAGCATAAGAGTGTTTTGGTTTGCTAAAGCTGCCACAATACAATATACCACGAACGGGGTTGGCTTTTACAATGTGGATTTATGAATTTACAATTTATCATTCTCAGGCCATGAAAATGTCCAAGTTAAGGCATCAACAAGATGATACCTGGATTCTGAAGAAAGGTTTCCAGCATCTGAGACACCTCTGTCACATGGGAAGGTGCATAGCTGGCACCTGCTGCCCCTTTGCTCTCAGGTTTCACTGCTTTCGGTGCTTCTGGTGGCTCCTTCTACAGGTCCTCTCTTAGCTCCTCCAGAGCTTTTCTCTCGAAGCTCTCTGTGCCAGTTTGTAAGTGTTGTATATCCCAGAAAAGCCATGTCCTTTAATCTTGATGCAATATTGTAGGGTAGAAGCCTTTTTGATCAGTTTACCTCCACAGAGATGTGGCACTCCCAATTGTGGGTGTGGCCTTTTGGTTAGATGGAGATGTGACTCCATCCATTTCAGGGTGGGTCTTGATTAGTTTACTGGAGTTCCTTAAAAGAGGAAACATTCTAGAAAAGCTTTGGAGCCCACATAACCAGAGACCTTCCGAGGTAGAGAAAGAATATGCCCCCAGAGAATTCTTACAAAATGAGAAGCTGGAAGAGAAAGCTAGCAGATGTCACCATGTGCCTTCCCAGTTGACAGAGGTGCCCAGAAGCCAAAGACCCCATCAGACAACAGCCACGTGCCTTGCCAGCTAACAGAGGTGTACTGGACAGCATCAGCCTTTCTTGAGTTAAAATAACCTCTCATTGATGCCTTAATTAGGACATTTTCACAGCCTTAGTATTGTAAACTTGTAACTTAATAAATTCCCTTTTTAAAAACTGTTCTGTTTCTGTTATGTTGTATTCCAGCAGCTTAGCAAACTAAGACACTTTCTCCCGGGGCTTTTCTCTAAGCTCTCTCCAAACTATTTCGGGTGTTTCTCTCTGAGCTCTCTGGGCTTATTCTGCCTTTAATCCTCATAAAGGACTACAGTAAAAGATTAAAACCATCTCTTGAATTTGGGTGGATTGTATCTCAATTGAAACAACCTAGCCAAAAGGTCCTACCCACCACAAGTGTGTACCCCCAGGTGCATAGCCTTTTCTGGGGTACATAACAGCTTCAACCAGCATGCAGAGGAAAAACAACAGCAGTTATGGGAATGAAAGGCACACTAGATGAGATTTAAAATATGCTACAGGCATGCAATTGCAAATTTTAAAAGGCAAAAGAAAGACTCAGCAACCTAGAAGACAAGACATCTGAAATCAAACAGACCAAAAGAACAGGAAAGGATGGAAAAAATGAATAGGGTCTCAGGGAATTGAAATACAGGAAAAGCACATGAACATACCATGGCTGCCTCAGACAGAGAAGAGAAGGTAAAAAGGGGCAGAAAGAATATCTGAGAATACTGGCCAAAAATTTCCCAACTCTTATGAAAGACATAAATATCCACACCCAGGAAGCACAAGGTACTCCAAACAGAATAAATCTAATTTGACCACTTCTAAGACACATACTAATCAGATTATCAACCTCAAAAGATAGAGAATTCTGAAAGTAGCAAGAGAAAAGTGAACCATTAAAAGCTCAACAATACTAAATGCTGATTTCTCATCAGAAATTGTGGAGACAAAAAGGCAGTGGTGTAATATTTTTAAGATACCGAAAGAGAAAAACTGACATCCAGGAATTTTGAAGAACAAATATGTTCTTCAAAACTGAGA
This sequence comes from Myrmecophaga tridactyla, assembly GCA_004026745.1. Classification (NCBI taxonomy): domain Eukaryota; kingdom Metazoa; phylum Chordata; class Mammalia; order Pilosa; family Myrmecophagidae; genus Myrmecophaga; species Myrmecophaga tridactyla. The sequence continues at coordinate 32,609 of PVIY010025190.1, forward strand.
GTTTAAAATATTCACAGATAAACAGAATCTGAGCAAGTTCATTAAAAAGAGACCTGCCCTATGAGAAACACAAAAAAAGGAGTGCTGCAGGCTAAAAAGAAAAGAAGGAGAGAGAAGAGAGTATAGAAATGAAGATTATCAATAAGGGCAACTAAAAATGCAAAAAGAAGGACAAAAAGAAGATATGACTTATAAAAGCCAAAGGATGATATAGCTGAAGTAAATACTGCCATTACAGTAATAACATTGGATGTTATGGATTAAATTCCCCAATTAAAAGACACAGATTGGCAGACTGGATTTAAAAAAATGTGATCCATTTTTATGCTGTTGATAAGAGACTCATATTAGACCCAAGGATACAAATAGTTTGAAAGTGAAAGGCTGGAAAAAGGTATTCCATGCACACAGTAACCAAAAAAGAGCTGGGGTAACTATTCTAATAACAGACAAAATAGACTTTAAAGGATTTTTATATGAAAGAAGGAAGGTCACTATATATTAATAAATGGGGCAGTACACCACGAAGAAGTAACAATCATAAATATTTATGCACCTAACCAATTGCCCCAAAATACATGAGGCAAACACTGGTAAAACTGAGGGAAGTAATGGATGTCTCTACAATAAGAGTTGGAGATGTCCATACACCACTCTCATCAATAGGCAGAACATCTAAAAAAAGGATCAATAAGGAAACAGAAAACTTGAATATGACAAATAAACTAACCCTAACAGACATATACTAAACACTGCACTCTAAAACAGCAAGGTATACATTCAAGTGCTTATGTATCTTTATCAAGGATAGACCACATATTGGATTACAAAACAGGTCTCAATAAATTTTTAAAGATTGAAATTATAAAAGCACTTTCTCCGGTCACAATGGAATTAAGCTGGAAATCGATAACAGGTGGAGAACTAGAAATTTCACAAATATATATGGAGATTAAACAACACACTGTTAAACAATCAGTGGATCAAAGAAAAAATTACAAGAGAAATCAGTAAATGTCTCAAGACGAATGAAAATGAAGATCAACTTATCAAAACTTATGGGATGCAGTAAAGGCACATCTGAGAGGGAAATTGATAGTCCTAAATGCCTACATTAATAAAGAATAAAAGAGCTAAAATCAAAGACCTAGCTGCACACCTGCAGGAACCACAAAAAGAACAGCAGACTAATACTAAAGCAAGAAGGAAAAGAAGTAACAAAGGCCAGAGGAGAAATAAATGAAATAGAAAACAAAACAAAGAATCAACAAAGCCAAAAGTTGGTTCTTTGAAAAGATCGATAAAGTTGACAAACCCTTGGCTAAATTGACAAAGAAAAGAAGAGAGAATATGCTAATAAATGAAATCAGAAATGAGAGTGGAGACGTTACCATTGACCTCACAGAAAGACCCATGGGCGGTCTTCCAGGAAGATGGCGGAATAGGATAGACTGAGTTCAGCCCTGGTCGGTAGAAGGAGAAGGGAAGAAAAATGACCACAGTTTCAGGGTACGAGTGACCAGAGAGGGTCTTCTACACTGTGTAGGGAGGTCCTGCGTGGAAAAAGCAGAGAGATTGGGATGGATGAATGGCTGAGTGTGCTCGGCACGCAGGTCCTGCACGAGGGGAACGTGCTTGCGCTCCAGCCTACCCCTGCGGCCGTGCAGCCAGGGGCTCTCCGCGTGTGCGTGGGGGAGACGCAGAGTGGAGCTGGTCTGACAACTGGCCGGTGAAAGAGGCTCACCCTGACACCACTCCCTTTTTCCCACAAAGGTGTGGGGCCCACAGGCATGCAAGGATGGACGGAGAGGCCTGGACGAGGAAACACGCCTAGCCGTCTGCCCTGGGACCAGCCCTTGTCAGGTATTTACGGATTGGCTGTGGACAGGAGCAGCTGAAATACCCAGTCCCACAGCCCAAGGTCATCCCAAGCGTAGCCTGGAGGCCATGTTCACCCCCGAGTCCCTGCGGTGGAGCTTTCAGCGGGCACCCAGACCGGCGGCCCTGGCGAGAATTCTACCTTCATCCATCTCGGCCAGCTGCGGGGTCGGAAGTGGGTCTGGGGAGAAGAGGTGGCTCAAGAGCGCCATCTGCTGGGAGAAGCAGAAAGTGGAGTCTGGCAAACTACCTCTCCGCCTAGCTTTTAATAGATCTTGGTTGAAGTCTCATTCCCTGAATGAGGTCCAGGCCTTGGTTTGGTGGGGAATTACTGAGAAACCAACTGTAAAAGGAAAACTTCAACACAAACCTAGCAAATACAAAACCTCAGATGAATGAAGGAATTCAACTTTCAAATAACCTTATCAAGATCATCAAATGCCCTGAAGACAAATGAGAATACAACTATCAAAATTTATAGGATGTGGCAAAAACATGCTGAGAGGAAAGTTTCTTGACCTAAATGGCTATATTTAAAAAGAAGAAAGAGCAAAAATCAAGGAATTAACTGCTTACTTGGAAGAATTGGAGAAAGAACAGCAAACTGATCCCAAAGCAAATAGAAGAAAAGAAATAAAGACTAGAGCAGAAATAAATGAATTGGAGAAAAAAAAGACAATAGAAAGAATCAATAAAACCAAAAGTTGGCCCTTTAAGAAAATCAATAAAATTGATGAAACCCTAGCTAAGCTGTCAAAGAGAAAAGAGAGAGAGAATGTAAATAAACAAAATCAGAAATGAGAGGGGATCATTACCACAGACCCTGAAGAAAAGATAAATCAAAAGAGGATACTATAAACAACTATAGACCAACAAACTGCACAACTTAGACAAATTCCTAGAAACACACAAAAAAAAACCTACACTAAGTTGAAAAGAAATAGAATCTATCAACGAATCAATTACAAGTATAGCGATTTAATCAGTCATGAAAAACCTTACTACAAAGAAAAGCAAAAGGGCCAGAGGGTCTCACAGGGGAATATTATCAAACATTCCAAAAAGGACTAACACTCTTAGTGTTTTCTTACTCTTCCAAAAATCTGAGGTAAAAGGAACACTACTGAACTCATTTTATGAAGCTGATATCACTCTAATACCAAAACCACATAAAGATGGTACAAGAAAGGAAAACCACAGACCAATCTCCCTAATGAACATAGATGCAAAAATTCTCAACAAAATACTAACAAATAGAATGCTACAACAAATCTAAAGTACCACATTTCACAACCAAGTGGGGTTTATGCCAAGAATGCAAGGGTGGTTCAACATAAGAAAATTAATCAATGTAATACAGCACATTAAGAAATCAAAAGGGAAAAATCACATGATCATCTTGATTGATGTTGAAAAAGCAGTTAACAAAATTCAGCATCCTTTTCTGATAAAAACACTTCAAAAGAAAGGATCAAAGGAAACGTCCTCAATATCAGAAAGGGCATGTATGAAAACCCCATAGCCAGCATCATACCTAATGGTGAGAGATTAAAAGCATTCCCACTAATATCAGGAATGACAGGGGTACCTATTGTCATCATTATTATTCAACATCATACTAGAAGTTCCATCTAGAGCAATCAGGCAGGATAAAGAAATAAAAGGCATCTAAACAGGAAAGGACAAAGTAAAACTTCATTACTTGCAAATGACATGATCCTACACCTGGAAAATCCTGAGAAATCCATGACAAAGTTACATAAGCTAATAAGCAAATTCAGCAAAGTGACAGGATTCAGGATTAATATACAAAAATCAGTAATGATTCTTTACACAAGTAATGACCTAATTGAGAAGACAATTAAGGAAAAAATTCCATTCACAATAGCAACTAAAAGAATCAAGTACCTAGGAATAAACTTAAATAAGCTTGTAAAGGGCCTGTACACAGAAAACTGTAAAACATTGCTAAAAGAAATCAAAGAAGATCTACATCAGTGGAAAGACATTCCATACTCAAAGATAGCAAGGATAAATGTAGTTCAGATGTCAATTCTACCCAAATTGATCTACAGATTCAATGCAACACCAATCAAAATCCCAACAACCTACTTTGAAGACTTAGAAAAGCTAGTTATCAAATTTATCTGGAAGGGAAAGAGAACTTGAATAGCTAAAAATATCCTTAAAAAGAAAAGGAAAATGGGAAAACTAATACTTCCTGACATTAAAGCTTACTATAAAGCCACAGTGGTCAAAACAGCATGGTTATCTCTCTCCAGCCAACATGATGAGTAGTCTCACCACCCTTCCCCTCTCTGCGTGGGACATGACTCCCAGGGATGTGTACCTTCCTGGCAACGTGGGACAGAGAACCTGGAATGAGCTGAGATTCAGCATCAAGGGACTGAAAAAAACCCTAGAATGAGCTGAGAATTAACATCAAGGGATTGAGAGAACCTTCTCGACCAAAGGGGGAAGAGTGAAATGAGACTAAGTGTCAATGGCTGAGAGATTCCAAACAGAGTCGAGAGGTTATCCTGGAGGTTATTCTTATGCATT
>PVIY010025191.1:0-37022 GCA_004026745.1 Myrmecophaga tridactyla
GGATTTTTATTCAGCTGTCATTCAACAAACATTTTCTGAGAGCATAACATATGCCGCTGAGTGTTTCGTTTTAGTTGAAGAGGAACTCACATGTTAGAAAGTACGTCAGTCCCTCTGCTCTCAGATCTGTCAGGATAAGATACTTTGAAAATGGCGAAAGTAGATTTGTTTCTGGGGAGAAAGTTAATGCTGTTATTGTTTTCCAAATACAAAATTCAAGTTTGTGTCATATGTGCTGACTTTACTCATGGAAAAAGTTATCAATTTGACATGTTAAGTATTTAGGAACAAACTGAAAAAAGAGAGAAAGAGATGGAGAAATAAGTTTTAGCTCTAGCACTGGGGAAAAGGCAGAGGGTGCCCATAATCTCCTGAGAAGTACCTCTTGTCTCTGAGGAAGAGCTAGGAAAAATAATCCAGACTTGATCTTTTCATGCTAGTCCTTTTTTTTTTTTTCTTTGCATGGGCAGGCACCAGGAATCAAGCCTGGGTCTCTGGCATGGCAGGTGAGAACTCTGCCACCGAGCCACCATTGCCTGCCCTCATGTTAGTCCTTTTAAAATGCCATTGGTAAAGAACACAGCCCAAAGGAAAGGGGAATCCATTTCCCCCCGAGCTCTGACCTGTCCATGAGCTTTTTCTCATGTTCTCAGATTCCATTTGAGAGCACAGGGGACTTCTGTGAGTTTTGGCAGCTCCATGTCTGAACCTCGGCCAGAGGACAGGGCTGGGTGGACTGTAAGGTGACATGGCAGCGGTACTTGATGATACCGCGGGGACTCTGGGATAAGGCACCCACTGCTTAGTTGGGGAACTGAGGTAGAGGTGAAGTGACTTGCCAAAGCTCATTCTCCTAGTGAGAGGCACAGCTGATGTTAAAACCCAGGCACCTTGGCTCCAGATAAGGAATGCCTTCCATTGTCCTTAAAAATTGTTCATAGTTTGTTTACATTTTATTTGACTGTCTGAGTAGTGGACACTGAGGAGAAAACATAGACGAGCCCCGGTTCCTCTCCGAGTTGTCATTCCTGACTTTGGTGAGTGTGACTCAGCTGGACTGGCTCCGGGCGTTGTCCCCCCAGACCCAGGAGAGCGCACCCCTAAGACTCACCTCCAAAGCAGCCATGGTTTCCTGGTTGGCCACCGATAAGCGATTAGCTTCTCTGATCTTATCTGCGGCCTCTCTCAACAGGGCCCATGCATCATTTTTTTTGTCGTGGTAGTCATCCAGTCTCTCCCTGAGAGCCGCTTCCTTCTTTTCGTTCTCCCCCTGGAGCTGGCCAAACAGCCTCCGGACTTTCTTCAGGAGGGCCTCGGCCGCGCTGCAGCACCCGACAGGACACACCGTGAGGCAGGGCGCAAGGGCACGAGTGCATTACGGGGGGCGCAAACATTACAGGGGGAGCAAATGCACTTAAAGCAGATCTGCTATGTACTAAACCAAATTTGAAACTGGTACCTGAAACGTGGCAGACCATTTATAATTAAAATGAAAGCAGAAAAACTTAAAAAAAACTTATTAGTAGAACATTTTCAATAGGAAAGGATCTCAAACCATTCTCATAATCAGACTGATGAAATGAGTTTTAAGAGTCACTCCACCCACCAAAAAAAAATGCCACCCCATTTACTATAAGGAGCTATTTTTCTATTACTTTGTACGTAAGGTCTGAGTACTGGCATGCCTGGTTAGAAATCGTCTGTGAACAGGACTCTATGTTATATTCATGCCAGTATAATACCATCGTTTTGAGCTACTTTTATTTTCTTCAGTGGAATGATTTAGCAGTTTCCTGGGTTTAATGTAATAATATTCCTAAAACAGAAATAATACCTGAGCCTTTATGAAAGGCTGCATGTACGATAAACCCGGGAGAGCTTGTTAAACACAGATTGTGGGTCCCATCCCCAAAGTTTCTGTCTCAGTAGGGGTGGGGTGGGGCCCGAAAATTTGCATTTCTAATGAGTTCTTAGAAGTTGCTGATGCTGCTGGTTTCTCATATATTATTTAAGCATTAATAACTCAAGCACCTTAAAATCAACTGAGTGTGAATTTCTGAAAGCATCTATTTTATTCAGTGTGCACACAGTTCATTTGTGTTAGCAAAGTTACTATTACTTTCCCCAAATCTCAATAGTTATTACAAAGTATAAAGGTTTCTAATTTGATAACTTTTCTTTTCAGCATTTCTTAAGGTGAGACAACATATAGGATTTCCTGGTGATTTCATAACTATATTCACCAAAATGGATTGTAATTAAAACAAAAATTACTGATAACTTAAAAACCCTAATGCAGGCAACTAATAAATCAAGCCCATTAGCCCAATTGTAAGAAGGGACAACACCAGAAAACATCAATTATTTGATTAGTTATATAGAGGGAAGTGTTTTTGATCCTTTTTTACAGCAAGGTGAAGTGTAAATGAATGAATGAATGAATGAATCAATCAATCAATAGTAAACATCTCCAGATCAGAAAAATGAAGCATCTTCTGCTCATCAGTCATGGAAATTTTAGAAAACTCTAAGTCACAACTTGGGAAGTTCAGGTTATCAAATGAAAAGACAATAAAGGATCTACTCACACCAGCTCATCTTCAGCAACTTCTTTTTGTGTGTCTAGATTTTTTCTCCTGAGTTCTCTCATCATCTGATCAACCTCTTTCTGAAGTCCTTGCAAATTTCTCTCAAAGGTCTTGTCTTGAACTCCTAAAGTTTCATTCAGTTTCACAGCTTTTTCATTTACAGCTGTAGGGGATAAAACAAATTTTGCAAATTAGTAAATAAAAATGCCACATGAAAAGCGGCATTCAGTGTCTGCTCTTCATTACCGTCTCCAGCTGAAATGGAGCTCGCCAAGGATGCTCCTGCTGGGAAGGAGAGAGGTGGTTAGAGAGAGACGCAGTAATAAACAGGAAACGTGACACATTTCTCCAGCTCTTGTATTATATTTTATTTGGGGGCACAGTAATTAAAGCATGGTGTTTCTAACTCTCAGGAAGAAATACATAAGAGGGTCAACCCCTCTTCAGGCAAGAGGTAGAAAAATTAAGATGTGCAGTATGACACTCGGAAGCTGAAAACAGAAGGTTTGCATTGTTAATCAAATGCAGTCACACAAAATTGATAGTCAATTTTAAAATACTGAGGTCAGAAATACTATCAATGATGGGCCTGACAATGGAAACGTGACTGCCCTTCCACAGCGTTTTCCTTGGGTACTTTTTTTTTTTTTTTAAGGGAGTCAAAAAGAAGCACTAGACTAAGGACAGGGGTTATAAATTGCTCCAAAGATACCTTCCAGCAATAACATCCATTGTAAGAGTCTGTGCTTATTATGCATTAAATGGGGATTTAAACTGTGCTCTTTGGATTCTTAGGGGTCTCCAGATGCTTCAGGTATTCTACAAATGATATCTGTTCTGCCAAGAATCTGTTTTATAGGTTGGTGTTTTGGGCAAGATTTCATTTGAAGAAAGAATTCTATGTCACATAAAAATCTGAAAAATAGGTGAATTGAAACATTTACTTAGTTCCACCGTGGCTTTTAGATGATTTTTCCGAAGTATATTGCATGGGACATTAATCTGGGAAGCTCAAGGGTGATCCTTTCTCAAACCCTTTTGTCTGCTGAACGATTATGAATGTCAGGGTCAACCAAGAGGCATCCTCTACTCCTCGAGGCTGTACCCTAAGTCTTCTTTAGGACATAAAGAACCTGAAAGTACTTTTGCATTCTTGGGGAAACTGTTCTGATTTGCTTTGGTCCCAGCTGTTCCAAGGGGAGCATGGTCAGCCTTCCTGAAATAGGTGTGCGGCCAGGGTGGGTGGGCTTAGGCTGTGGTCCTCCAGTGTGGCCCCAGCCAGCAGCTCTGGCATCACCTGGGAGCTTGTTAGAAACGCAGATTCTCAGGCCCCACCACAGACCTACTGAGTCCGAAACTCTGCGGCTGGGGCCATTCAGTCTCTGTTTTAACAAGCACGATGCGTGCTGAAGTCTGAGAACCCCAGGATTAGTAGGAGGAAACGATTTGCAATCTCTAATGTGCCCTTCTAAAATCCCCTTTTCATTATAAATGCCTTTGGTTAGAAACTTGCTGCAGTCAACTTCTCATCCCTGATGGAGCCCTAACTTTGTTTGTAGGACAGTTTGAATCCATCATTTTGGAGGGAACACGGTCAGTCCTAGACCTGTATTAAAAACTAATGCTCAGGTGATGTCGTCCTAGAAGTTAGTGAGGGGTGGTCCTTCTTGGCCCAGTGCCTACTAGCAAGACATATCTTGGCATATGCCCAACGCCCTTCCCAGGACCCCATCACTGCAGTCGGCCAGATGCTGCCAGGACTGTGCCATGCATGTTATGGAACCTCCGTGACCCTGGACTGAGTTAGCTGAAAGCTCCCTGGTCCTGCAGCCTGTGTGTGAACCAGGCCAGAATGCCAGTGATTACGTGTAATCATCGTCTGCCTTATGTTCTGCTTTTTAGATTGTAAGAAAAGCAGTAGTCAGCTTGCTATACCTATTCACCTGGCCCCATCCTTCAGGATGACGCATGCCTGCCTGGACAGTTGTTTTTAACCAATTGCAGCATAGAACCACTGACATCATTCGCATTATTTATTTAGCACTTCCCAACTTGCTGAAGCTGTAAGCTTTGCAGATACTGAATTAATATATAAATGAGCTTTGATACTTTGGAAATTCAGTCTAGTTTAGTTCCTGGGCCTGTGCTGCATCAAGGAAGGAAGGAACATGGGCTGCATATTCACTCTTTCTTTTGTGCTTCATTCTCAAAGCTCTCAGAAATGCAACTTCTGCAGAGAAGAATTTGTTGGAAAAAGATTGATGGTGGAGAGAGAAAGGGAACTGGCAAAGATGGCTGGACCTTTTATAACGTATGCATCATTTCTTTTAAACTAAAGTGATATATAAGCAACTAGAAGAAATGAAACATTAGCATACACAAAACTGCTTTGGCAAAATTAAGGTGTTTTATGAAAGAAAGCATCGTTTTAGCAGAAGAGGCCTGATTCTCCACTGCTGGCATAAACAGGATTTGGAACATCTCTCAGTATTTTTCAACCAAAGAATAATGTATTATTCAGCCTCTTAGTCAAAGCTATACATTGCCAGTTCAGTATGTTTTCCTTTCCATAGTATTAAAAAATTTTATAAAATGTACCTTTTGACTTTATTTCTACCTTATGTCAATAGAGATTTAAGGTAGTTTTAAAGTAACTTTAAAACAAGGCAAAATTAATTGAAAAGGAAATAGGGATAAAGGTTTAAAAAAATCCAGATCCCGAGACTCATGCCTTAATACTCAGCGCAGCGGGTCCTAAACTTAGCTCTAAGCCTCTCAGGAGCCAGTGCGGGGGGTGGGGGCAGAAGGGGTGCTTAGGAGTACAGTGTCTATCAAATAAAAAACTCATTCCTCAAGAGGAACAAAGTTATCATACTGAACCTGAAGAAGCACATTTTCCAGGTGGTAAATTTATCAGGACTGGAAGTACTATTTTAACATGGGACACAGGAAAGAAGAGCATCTAGCACTTACGAAGCCCTATAGTAAATCAGGGACATTCATTAATGGGTTTATATATGGTCATTTACTAATTCTAACAGTGCATGGAATAAAATATAGCTTATTCCTAGTCTAATCAGGACTCATAGCACAGTAAATGCTATAAAATGGTAGTGAGATAAGAATACCTTCGATTAATAAAGGGTGATTATCCATAAAGAGGCCATGTGAACTAATGAGAGAGAAGATGAGTAAGGTATTACATCTATCTAAAAAAGAAACTGAGATAGACAAATGTCAAGCTAAAGCATGCACTTTTCCTACAGTCATTTACTTCCCCAATAAAGCCTGAAAGCACTCATGATTATCCTCTATTATTGTAGTTTTGAGAAAAAAAAAAAGTAGATATGTTGTATAACCTACTCAAAGTCTTTCTGAATTTTTTCTTCTTTGTCTTTCTTTCATTTTTCAGGCCTTACCCTGCCAAACCTTGTAGTGGGGATTTTCTTTAGCGCCGGCATAGTCACATGTGAACGTTCATTAGATTTTAACATTAGATTAAGTTTTAAATAGAAGGTTGTGGGCATCATTCAGTGTGCCCGCTGCAGACATGGGTGGTCGCCCCATTTTCTCTGGTGCAGGATCACAGCTCTCCCATGTGGCAGTCTGCGGGAATCAGAGAAACGCCCCCACTTGGGCAGGTACAAACTGACCCTCGGACCAAGGCACGATTCAGAGAATGGAAGACATCTGTGACAGGTCCCCCTTCTCCGGGCGGATCTGATGTGACAGGGCCCCCTTCTCTGGGAGGATAAGCCAGGGATTGGGTTGGTGAGCCAAGTCTGGGTTCTTTATCATCTTCACTCAGCTCCCATGCTGCTGCCTTTGGGCAGTGCACACACTGGGCAACCTGATACAGTAATCCTACAGACTCAGAAAAAAAATCCAGACTAACACGGGATAAAGTAGACACAGAGGGCAAGGGGGAGGCCAGGAGGTGGAGATCTTGGTGGAGAGAAGAAAGCAGTGCTGATACCAGGGTCTATTAAAACATGTATCAGCATTTAATCTCATGTATCAATATTTGATTGAAACAATGACCAAGTAAGTCTCCCGGGTAGGCTGCTGCGGGCTGAGTGTTGGAGATCTGAGTTGGCTGGAAAAGGGAAGTTCTCAGAGTATTGACTTCAGAGATTCAAGTTCAGTTAAACTGCTCCAACTGCATGGGATTATTATTTTTTTTTACACTGTCACGTGACAGTAATAGGAAATGGGATCAGGGAAAACACAACCACCTCATTTAGCAGAGAAGAGGTCACGACGAATTAATCGAATTTTTTCCTGATAGGAATGACTTCTGTTCCAGGTCCTGACAGTTCGCACCTCAGGCTATGTCTCAAATTAGAGTTCTGTTGTTTCTTGCAGAGGAAAATCTTGGGGAGCTTCTGTTTCTTTTTGGCCAGTGATCCCCAGCACTTATCAGATAAGCCCTCCCTTGAAGGTGACCTCTGGTCTGAGTTATTTGGGTATATTACAAAGCAAAGTATCTAAGCCTCATAATATTGTACAATAATAGAATATGAATAATACTTTTTCCTCCCTTCTAAACATGCATGCATGTTGAGTTTGTATGACGTTTTTTGTACTAATATTAGAAGATAATTAAGAGCTAGCTTTTTATTTTTCTTTTACATTATCTGTTTTCTATGAGTTTCTTAACTTGGGCTGTTGCCAAAAATGGCTTTTACTTTGGTTCTCAGTCCGACTAGTACATGCCAAAAACTAACTCCTTGAGAACTATGGACTAGAAGCAGGGCCCGTTCTGATAAGGTAGCACATCCAAATTCCAAGCAACAGATGCTCATTAAAAACCAGCACCAAGTATTTTAAAAGTCACTTTGAGAAATGAAAATGCTGCTTTAATATATCAAATAGAATGATGAAAAAAAATTCGCTTAAAAAATTAAGATCTTTAAAATTGTTTTGAATACGAACAATAGCAAAGCATAAATTGCCCTTTAGCTATTTAATCATAATAGTTATTCCCCAAGGATCGGCGCATTCCTTTAGGAATTACCAATTCAGTGACTGTTTTCACTAACTTCAATTCAGGTTGCATATTTTCAGCAGATAATGTCCTTGAGTTTCTTCACCAGAAAACTTTAAAAATTTAAGCCTCGAATGTAAAGACATCATCTCTCACTAGAGAAATTCCAGGACTGTGCAATCCCTTTTGCTATTCTGTCGGGAGAAATAATTATTAAATTGTTGTATTTCGAATACCTTCTGCATCCCGGGCAAGCTCCGTAATGAATTCTCCTAAAGACGCTGCTCTCTTGTTGGTCCTCTCTGCATCCTGGCCAGTTTGCTCACCATCTGCTGTCACTTTGGTAGCCTAATGATCCAAATTCAGGAAAAACATAATTAATAGGGATGATGGAGCTACAGCCAGATAAGTCCCACTGGCTACATTTTCTTTCAAATATTACTTTGCGCCAACTGCAATCGAAGAATTATTGATCAGATGTACTGGAAATGACACCCTGTGCTCAAGTATACAATTAAACTTTATTACTTCTTCCATTAAATGGAAATCAGAGGGCAGTATTTGGTCTTTTAAAAACCCTCATTATATGCAATAGGACAGAAGAAGCGATAAAGTACAATTATTTTAAAAATATCTTTAAGGTACTGTTGCCAAAAGTCTTTAACGGATTCTTCAACCTCCACGTGTTGAAGTTTTGCCCTTATTTTATTAACTGAAAAAGTGGAGTGCACCCAGGATCTCTTGGGGGAGACACAGGCAGGAGGTCTCAAGAAGCTTGATTCTGTGCATTCAGTTTAGATCAATACGTTAATTAAAGAAACACAGAGGGGAAATGCCTAACCACTAAGTGGTAAATGCCTGCTTTGTAACACTTGTGAGATGCCAGGAAAACATGGAGAGAATAAATGCTAATCTTCCCATATGACAGCACCAGAAAAGATGACTGTTAATCACAGAACCACACACCATCACCAACAAAATCAAACAGAACCCCAGAACAATCCCTATCCCCCCCGAAATATCCTCACACATTTTCACCTTTTTTTTTCACACTGACAATGCTATTTTGACACAATGGAACCTGTTTAATGTGTTCATAGTTAACATAAAATGTTTAGCCAAATAAAAATGACGTGGAGCTTTAACAGTTCCTTTAAAAAGGTACTATGAGGTTTAGAGCACCTTGAGAAAAGTTTTCACTTCGTTTGCCTATGTGTATGCATATGCTAATAAACCTAAATTCTTCTCTTTGACTCAAAAGGAATGACTAATCTAACTACAGATGAGGACTCAGAGAATCACAAACTGTCCCCATATAACTTGAATTGGGTCCAAGTTGGCAGAATATTAAACTCTACAATCCTGGCCAGAGTACTTGCATTCTACACGTGCCCAGAGAATCTAAATTATTTTTACATGTAAGTGGATTTTAAATGGAACTAAATGTCTGGCCAGCAGAGAACACGGTGAGAGATCCCACAGGGATACTACTGCGTTTTGTGATTTCCCAGGGACTGCAAGAAGCTTAATTATGAAAGTTTTGCATGAAAGGCAGAATACAAAGTCCAACTACCAACATATGATTCATCAACCTGTAAGTGTTAGCATAGCAAACAAAAGGATGAAAAGATAAAAACCCACTGGAAGTTCTGAAATGTATACACAATGATTTGAAGGGTGTTAATCAATGTATTATAACGTTCGGATTGCCTCTTTTAAAAATCAGTAATAGAATTTTTTCACTTTTAGATTTTTTAAAATTCTTCTTGTAATTAAACCATGCATGGAATCCCTACAAAACTAAAATCTTTGCTTTTGGGGTGGGTATTGCAATTATGGCACAGCAATGCCCTCAAATTTGGTTCTGGACATGCAGTTGTACTCAAGGCTCACACAGTCAAATGACTTTTTTCTTTTCTTTTTTTTTTGCATGAACAGGCACCGGGAATCAAATGACTTTTTACCTCCCCTCTCAAACACATGCACATATAATTTTTTAAACATTACTTCTGAATGACTCACGAGGGTCAACTGCTCAGGATGCCGGCAGATGACTCGACACGGTGTCACGTGAATGCCGAAATAAGGACTGATTTATACCCTGACCTTCTTCCAGCACCTCGTTTTAGGAATTAATGTATCATCAACACCATAGAGGAAACATCCATCATAATAATGGGAAGTTAAAAATCTATTATCTGCTTTACTAATATCTTGCCTATAGAACCAAAATGTAAATTTACATAAATATTTATATTATCAGGCTTTACTGATTCTTGATAATAGCCCCCAAATTCTTGTATATGTCTAAAACCTCGAAATTACTGAAAATAATTGTATAGTGACACACTGTCTCTCATAAGTTGTGAATGATCGAGACAGTATTCAATGCCTTGACTTCCTCTACTCCTATTCTACTCTTTCAACAGGAATTTATGGGTATCTGTAGGAGTCACCATCAACAGATGTTTCGCTCTCAGTGCTGACTTCATGAGCACTCCAACATGAAGATGTCAAGAATTCCATATGAAACAAGCTGGAAGAGGTATCACTAAGCCCCATGCCATCAGCCTCCCCAGCGTCCTTCTTCCCTTTAGTATATTTATCATGCCAACTCTTCCCGTCCTGGGGCCTCCTCGCAGCCTGTTGTCCTTCCCTGTGGTGAGTTCTTTGCATGACCAGCTTTCAGCTGGTGCATCTTCCTCAATGAGGCGGCGCCCAGGGCACACCTCTCGGCTTCCACACCACTTCCCACAGAACATTTGCTCCTCTGCCCTGTGCATTTTAATCACTGATATTTGTGTAGTTACGCATTGACCAGCCTCCTTCGTGGCTAGATGACAAGCTCGAGGAGGGTGGACATTTGACCTGTTCTGGCCATCACTTTACATCCAGCTTCTAGTACAATGCCTAACAAACAGCGAATACACGACGCCTGCTGTTCAATGTATGATAAAAACCTCCCCCCGCTAGTCTCATCTAACTTATTAATCTGGCCCGTGTATTCTTATTGCCTGCTCAGGGCCTACCTTTCTTTGAACATTCTCTGAAAAAGTTTTTGTCACCATCATTGCTTCTTAGCTCCTCTCTACTTAGCCAAAATCAATCCAGCCTCCAAGATTCAGGTCCGACCCGCCTTCTCTGGGAAGCTGTCCCTGGTTATTCCAGCATGTGTGCTCAGCCCTTGGATTTCCCAAATGTCGGCATTACCAGCATTTGGGGCCTTCATAAGTAATTGCTTTGGTAGGTGACCTCCACATCTGAAGTGGGGATGGTGTGTTTTCTCTTTTCATTCCTGAGAGGGCAGGGCATACTGCCTGGGAAATTCTAGATGGTCAGAGACGTGGCTGATGGGCTCACCGAAGGGTCATCAGACCAACTATCCCTTCATAGTTCTAAAGCCTGTTGGAGGCATAAAAGAAAAACAACAACTCTCCATCCATACGCCTTCCCAAGACCAGTCAAACTGACCATATCTCCAGTGCCACGCTTGCCTGCGAACGTGGGTGGCCAGGTGGGTTCTGGGTGTCTTTCTGAGAATCATAAGAAGCGGATGCCCCAGAGCTGCGGCTAAGTGCCCGGGGGAGAGCCAGGCATGGGGGAGAGCCAGGCACAGCCTCCAGGTCCAAGCACACGGCATTCCGGCCACCAGCCTCGAGGCAGCTCAAAACCAGGCCAGCGGCTGCCCACCATGTGCCACAGGGTGGAGGGAGGGTGGCATCTTCAGGGCCAGCCCAGCACTATGGCACAGCATGTCCTTCCCTGTGCGCATCCAAGGAAAGCTGCAGCTTTTGGCATGCCCAGGCAGGGAGGGCTCAGGAGGCTCCCAGCCAACTGCACACCCCTGGGCTGGCTTATGTGGACCGCGCTCTAAAAGCTGGTGCCCTGGGCAGGCTGGGCTGCGCCTGGGGTTGGAGGGGCTTCAGAAGGCCTTACAGCACACCTGGGGTCTCATTCCTGCTCCGACAGAGACAGAGCGTGGGAGTCCGTGAAAATGGAGTTACGGTGAGGTTAAGTGACTTCTCTGATTCACACACATGGGGAGTTAGAACGCAACACAAATTATCTGGTTCATAGCTTTACATTCTGCCCATACCAAATACTACCTAATCTTTTTGGCTAACATCCAGGAAGACAGGATAATGCATGAAAAGTTGACTATTCTGATGCGGGGATGAACATGGTTTTGGCTTGTGAAGTACTTTAAGTGGATGCGCTTTGGGTTTTATTAAATTAATTAAAACATTTCAAAGGCCATATCAGAACACCAAATAGATCTGTATATTTTCAAATCCTGGATCATTACAGAGTAATGAAGTTGAAGGTTCACCCAGAAGAACTCCCTAAAGGAAGCCTATGACAGATACACTGTTAACTCCTGGAGAGTGTATCACTGTCGGGATGAAATGTACAGAATTCAGTTTCACCAGCAACCGGCTACAGAAAATGTGGCAGAGAAATGATAAGTACTGTATGCTCGGAGCTCTCTATCTGACTCATTTTGCTTCTTCCAGTGTTTTATTAAATTACCATCCCCATCCTTGACTCATCTTCCCTCATTCACTATTATCTTGTTGTTTGAGTATATAACAAATGTCTTTTCATTTATCCAAAGATGTTGTACAATCTTTCTTTCATTCTCTATCTAAAATATCCTTATTTTTACATCCTCTTTGCAGTGAGCTTTTGTAAATGATGCCTTACACAATACTTTGTCTATATTTCTCTTACCTTTGATTATCTTTTTTTTTTTAACATTCAAGTTCACTTGACTAAGTCTTTTTCTCTTTTCCTTCCTGGATTTTTTTTTTTTTTGGATTTGTTTTGTTTCGAGTATTTATATCTAGGCAGCATGCATTACCATTAGGTGCACATTAATTTACTTCTGAACAATGTAGCTGCTACTTTCTTGCTTTAGCTCAAGCAGTGCTCACTGTGCCCCTTGAAATCTGCACATAATTTTCTTGGTTGGATATCACTAGTGTCTTTCATTCTCTGCCTTCTTTATGTTAAAACTAGAATCTAATGGAGCAAATTTAACTACGGAATAGACAACACCGCTTTGATGCCATCCACCTCTGCCTTTGCAGACTCGTGTGGTTTCCTGCTAAAATTGAATTTCAGATCTAATCACTTCTATGAGGTTCAGGGTTCCTCTTCAGACACTGCCAGCTCTGTGTGTCTCAGTGGCAGTGACGTACTCAGCATTAGGACAGACAGCGCCAAGGAAAGCGGCGGGGGCACCCCTGTGGAATGAGAACATGCCAGGACCGCAGGGCATTCCTCCCTAAATGATGCTGGTGTCAACTGTGAGAGGTCCAAACACATATGATATGTTTTGAATTTATGACATATTATCTTTCTTTAGAAACACAGCAGCAGAAATAACACTACTGTTGCAATAAGATTGTAAACCTCATGAGAAGTATAAATGAGACAGTATAAACTCTACTCGCCATGTAGAAGCTGATGGCTCCTAAGTCAGTATTTTCAAGACAGACCTCACTCTCATATTTCCATTCCACACATCACCCTCGGGTTATGATTCCATGGGTGTCAATTCACCTTTGATTATCACGCAGCCTGACCCCAGGGGAAGAAAGAATTGATCATGTTGACTTGTATTTATGGTCTTCATGGCATTTATATTTTTAATTAAAAATGTGGTAGGAACAAGATTAATTAACAAGTGATATTTCCCTTTTCTCCACATCCTCACCACCTCAAGGAGATCTGTGCTTTCAGCAGTCTTATTTAAAGTTTTTTTTTTCCTTTGTGTTATGGAATCTGAAGACTAGGTAGATAAAAATGGTATTGGAATATGGAAAGGGGAAAAAATAACCTTTCAGTGGAGAAATCTGACAAACACTGCCTCTGCCAAGTGGTCAAGGGTGACATCCACAGGAATATGTCAGATCAATGGCATCTGTCTTCAACACGATGTCATGGCCAGGGCACTTCACCCCTGGGGTCTTTCTCACAAAAACCCCGTAACTTTAGTCCAATCAGGAGAAAAACGTCAGGCAAATCTCCATTTAGGGACATTTTATCAACGACATGAGCACTCCTCCTGAAAACTGTCAAAGCCATCAAAAATAAGAAGGTCTGAGAAACTGTTACGGTCTAGAGGAGCCCAGGGAGACATGATGGCTAAAGGTAATGTGGGACCTGGGTGGGACCCTGGAGCAGGAAAAGACCATCAGGTAAAACTGAGCAAATCTGAACAAGTTTAATGACTAATGATATATAAATATTAGCTCATGAGCTGTGACAAATATACCATAGTGATGTAGAATATTAACAAAAGGGGAAACTCAATGTGGGTATACGGGACTCTCTGTACTATCTTTGCAACTTTTCTGCGAACTTAAAACTATTTTAAAATAAAAAGCTTATTTTAAAAATAGTGTTGGAGAGTCTACTGGAAAGATGAAAGGACTGAGGCTAAGACACAGTAAAGAGCTGATTTTCTCAGGGAACTATTCCTTGTGCCTCCAGGCTCAGGTCGTTCATCTGTAATAAACTCAGTGGAGGCAAGGGCAGTGCCATACTTGCTGCCACAGGTCTCCTCGGCATCTACTGCAGCCCCTACAACAAGGCAGACCCCCAGTGAGTACTAATCCAAAGAACGAATGAATGGCATGCACCTGCTCCATGGACTTTTCCTAAGTACCCTAACAAGATGAAACTGTTTTATTTATATGCATTCATCAGGCATATTTCTTGTCCCTTTATCTCATTGCATTTTGTATTATATATTTGTGTGCCATTGTCTCATATGACTCTATAACCTCACACAACTACAAGCTCTTGGAAGACAGAGATTGAGCTTTATTTATATTTTTCATCTGCTAACACAACTTGAGTTTTATATGCGGTGGAATTCATATGTGCTGGTTGAATCGAATTTACCCTGCTAGAATCTGTTTGCCCTCTCTTATTTAGTATTTATTTGTGTTCAACCGGCACATACAAAATTACTCAATATAAATTAATTTAAAATATGTTTACACATTTGTGCAACAATGTCTGAATACATTTGGCTAGAAACTACTCTGTAGTTGTGCATTCTATATTGCTGGTATGAGATTCTGAAAAAGGGCTCAGATGCTAATTTGTGGCATCAGGGCTGCTGGCCAGGGCGAGGAGCTGAGGTGCCCACTTGATCACCCTGAGGAAGCTTTTCTGACCCAGCAGCAGGTTTGGGCGGAAAAGTGCCGATGGGTTCTGGAGACTGGGTGCTGATTACGGCCCTCGGTTTCGGGAATCGAGGATCCCATTAATCCATTTTACTGTCACGGCCCGAGGCAGCTCTTCTTTAAAATACATGGATTGGATAATCCTAGGACCCTTCCAGCTTCAGCACCCTTGGCCATTTGAAGCTTTTAGACAAACTAGATCCCTCGATCGCAGGCCGGGTTCCCTGTTTGTGGACTTCCGGCCGCAAGATGGCGCAACTTATGCGGTTTTCTTCATTCCCTAATGGCTAAAAGAAATTTAACTCTGAAAATTTAAAAAGTCTGGTGAACTTTAAAATTTAAAAACTTAAAAAGTCTGGTGAACTTTAAAATTCAAAAAATTTAAAATTTAAAAAACTTAAGAAGTCTTAAGTGTGGTGAACACAGCTTGAACTTTAACTTATGACTTCAAAAAAATGTCTTAAATGCTTTGTATTTCACAATACATAAGAGTTTCCTGTTTTGTGCAGGAAGAGATTTGGACTGCATTTCTACACATCCCATGATGGATGGGGTCAGAAGCAACACAAAGCTTTCATTTGTTTTTCTTTTTCCTTACATACTCAAAGAGAGGACTTCTGGAGTCGGAATTGGTAAAAATGCTGGATGACCTTCTTAAAACTTACTGTTATTCTGGTATTTGTAACCAACCAACAGAGCCTCAGCTTTGTGGGTGCTTCTGGGGTCCAGGACTTGACCTGGGGCACAATTACCCAGTCAAAAGACAGCTGTTTCACATGCTCAACTGGGAACGCAGGAAAACGAGGCTTGCATTTCACAGGTTGAAAGTAAACCCCCCTTAACTGTGACTTCGGGAGCTCTCCGCTCCGGGGCGAGCCCTGGTTTCCCACTTACCCGGGCCCGAAGCTCGTTCATCTCGGTCACGAGCGAGCGGAGGCTGCCCTCGGCCAGGAGAAGGAGCCGCTCCGGGGCGCGCTGTGGCGACAGCAGGCGCTGCAACACACGTCAATCCTGCACGTCAGCGAGGGGACACGCGCCGGGACACACTCGACAGAACACACCTACCCTGCACTACAGACAACTCACCCTCCTCGCCTCTGCGGGGAGTGAAAGCAGACACTGTGACTGGACACACAGACGGAGCATCGGGCTGCACACTCAGGCACACGAGGACAACTACTGCAGCTCTTCCTGAGCAGCTGACCCTGAGCCCTGCTTTCTGGTGTGGTTTGGGTTGGCTTCCATCATCCTCAGGGCAGCTCTGTGAGTTGAATCCCATTCGACTCGGTGCTCGGGAAAGCTTTACCCAACCCCGCACAGACCTCTGCCTCCTCAAACCTGCCCCACGCTGTCCAGCACAAGCCACAATATCATGTGACATTATCCTTAACACCCTCCTATGGAGATGTCCCACAGGGTGTCCAGTCTCCCTTGTTGGAAAAATCTGAAAACCCAATTCTTTTCAATCCCCGTGTGATGTGTGGACTCAGGAACTGGAGAGCATTGAGGGGGTTAAAGGAGCTGAGTACAAAGAAGTTAAATAACTGCTCGTGGTTTTAATGGGATCCTAAGCACCCATATATTAAGTGACTTATTCATGACTTTAAAAACCAAGGAATACAGAAATATTGGAATTTTAAGGAAATCCCAGGCCATCTTGATTAGCATCAAGTCCAGCTGATGTCCCCAGGCTGGAAGGTCCTAACCTCTTCCACAGGGCCCTTCAGTCATTCATTAGCCACTGCTTCAGTGCTACTTAAAATTCTTATGTCCAACTGAATTATTTGCTTTTCTATTTTAATTTCCATTTTTTTTCTTTTTTTGGTATTCCTCCATGTACAAAGAAAAGAACTGCTCAGCATCCTTCCATGGAACCCTCTCATCTTTGAACACTGGGCACAACAGGTGAACTCGGTTTCCTTGGCCTCGCTTTCAAGCTCATCTGTTATTCCTGGGCCCCCTTGAGCCCCCAGCCTTATTCCTCACCAGCGGGCCTGGCTCCCAGCACCAGAAAGGCCTTGCGAATGCATGCCTTGGCCCCTGTGCTCACATCTGCACCTGGTCAGCTGGGGCTGGGGGTGTGGAGACCCGACCCTGCTGCCTGGGCCCCCCAGGCAAGTCCTTTTCTCCCTCTGAGCTCTGGCAGGGCAGTACCGTTCTCACAGGCCCTGAAGTTTTCCTGCTCCACTCTCAGTAGCCCCAGGACCGCCTGCCTCACACACAACCTCTCAGTCTCCCCCCTTGGAAAATGCAGGCAATACGGTGCTCCTTCCCAGCACCCAGAGAAGCTGTAAAACTTCGGTGGGGGAGTCCGTGCAGAGCCGGAAGTCCTGCCTCCCACAGAGCGGCCTCACAGTGAGTGCTGTTTCTCACAGCCAACGCTGTTGCTGGCCGCTTCTGGGAAACGGGGATAAAGCACCGCCCCCAGGGCCTTGGTTAAGGTTAAAGAGCACAGTCCCTTGGGGAGTGGCCCGCGGCCTCCTACACAAACCTTACAGTCCTCCCTCCAGAGCCCACCGGTTTTCCTCTGCCTGTTAAAATTGTGTCTATCCTTGAAATTCCAACTCAAATCGCACCTTCTTTAGTGGTGCATCCCCTGCTTGTTCCGAGTCTTCCTCATTTCTCTAGCCTGCGATTCCCCTTGTACTTCAACTCTGTACAAATCACATGGTAATTACATGTGTGCACTCATCAGGAGATTGATTGCTGTCTTCTGATCTTATTCTTACCACGTGACTCCAAGGTTTTTGAGAGCAATGGTCATTTCACAGGAGTCGCAGGTCCCCCAGGGAGCCCTGCGCATTCCCCAGTAAATAGCAGGTCATTGGCTCCTCTTCCATGACATGAAAGAATCCCCATTTCCTTAGCATTTCCCACTACTTCCTTAACTATTGAAAGCTTTAATAATGTTTTAAAGAGTGTTCCTCAAAGTGGCTCCTGTTGTACTTTCAAGTTTCTACGAGTCCTCTAGTGTGAACTTTTCATCCTGTGTTTTTGTTTGGATAGTAAACTTAAATATTAACGTAAGCATGTCTGGAACCCTGGCTGTGCTCACATTTGCACCTGCGTGTGCTCACACTGCAGACACGAATGTGCTGAGTGAGGCTGAGTGCCATTTCGAGGTGGCACAGGGGTCACTGCTCACCCAGGGAGGACAGGAGATGGGCTAGGCACAGAGAGGTTACCGCGCCGGGGGGAGAGCTGGGTGGAAGCTGGCAGGCTGGACCACATACTCCTGTGCAAGCACATTCAGTACAAGTCATGTTACTCTATACTAATGTTTCTAACTTGAATTTTACTGGTTTTTGCAGGTTTGCAGGGATTCATTTGTTTTGATTTTATGTTTGTACATATTTAAATAACAATAAAACAAATGCAGGCCAATGCTGGGAGGCTCATGAGACTCTTTTCCCTTAATAGCAGTCTGTATATTTCAGTTCTCAAGTTTGAGAAACAGTCTGAAAGCCTCTGAATTCCCTAGCACTGCTCCCTTTAATCTGGGGCCTAGGAGAGAGCACGTGCCAACTGCAACAACCACCCCCCGGAGAGGAGAGGGCACGTGCCAACTGCCTGACCACCCCCTGGAGCTCCTGTCACTCAGCCCCCCGCTCCTGCTGTGACTGCCCACCTACCTTCAGTTCCTGCGTTGCGTTCTCAAGAGCGTGCAGCGTCCTATAGGGAGCAGGCAGCGGGCCAGTGAGGTTGACGCTTGTGACCATCTGCTCCAGACGAGCCAGGTCCCCGAGAAGGAGGCCTGTGCACTCGTCCCCACAAACTGTGCAAGGAAAGGGACAAAGCCCAGTTACTTCTGCCGCGCTCCCGGGCGGGTGGTGCAGGGGCCCGGCTATGGAATAGGTCACGGCCCGGGGGGAGCTCTGTGAGAGGGGATGCCCTCATCTCCGATAATTATCACCATCAAATGGATGGCAGTCGGGAAAAGGGGAGCAAACAGCAAGCCAGCAGACACCCCTGCCACTTAGAACCCAAAATCGGGGGGATCATGCAAAGCTAGGGCCCGAAGAGGAGGTGCCAACAGATTCTCTGGGGAAAGAGCATTGCAGGGGTGTTAGAGTAGAGGGGAGGCTGGGATAGGACCGTTTATAAATGCCCCAGAAGTCCCTTCCTGAGCAGTCCAGAAGAAACCTGCGAGTAGCAAGCCTCCAGGGACTGAAAAGGGAGGCGCACGTGTGCAGCGCTGCGTCAGATGCGCAGGAGGTGGCTGTAGCGACCTGGTGACCCCATACTCCGGGCAACACACAGTCAAAACTTACAGAACTTGTTAGCATGACATCTAGTGAGCAGAATTATGTCTCTTTCAATGCCAAAAAGAAAGAACATATGATTTCCTAAAAAAATATAGCTTAAGTTCTTTTTTCTCATGATAATATTTACTTATTTACTTCATTTGCCATCTTGCTTTGTAGCCATTTGGTATCTTCTTCCCTATGATCAAACACAGCACAAATAGCTACTTTGGTGATTAATGTTACCTAGTTTTGTTGATAAATAAGTGCTAAGGGCACGAACAATTTTATTCTTTAAATAGCCAAGAGTACTAACAGTCACCCCACAGTCTTTTCAGTGGTGAGGAAGAGGACTCGTTCAAATCTGGAGGGGGAAGGCAGCAGGTGGGGGAGGGGAGGATCTGCTGGGGGGGGGTCAGTGGAGAGGAAAATAGGTGGTGTCTCTATCTTGTCAAATTAAGCTTATAAATGGTAGTGCAATTTCTAAAAGCAAAAGAAATATTGATACTTTTGTAGGCCTTTAAAAATAAATATATCTCAGTTTTAACTTTTCAGTACCTTCATATTTATATGCATTTTTAGGCAATATACAGTTTTCATTTCTAGCATATATTTTGTAGACAGAGTTATCTGAGCTACGCATGTGCTAGAAGAGAGAAAAATAGATGACATGGAAAAACACCAAGACCTGAAGCAGCTTTGCCCAAAACTGGCAAGCATTCAATTACTTCTCTAAATAGCACTCCCCTGAGCTGCCTAATGGAGAGAAAACCATTAACTAAAGCTTGTAAACAGAGAGAAGTGCGAGGGTGATTTTTTGACAGGACGGCAGTTAGAAGTGAGTTACGATACCCCTGTCCAGGGATTACACCTCCCCAGCTGGGCTTTCTAGACCTCAGCCCACCAGGTAACACCTGCAACCATAGGGTGTCACTGCAGTGGCCCAGTGAGCAAAGGGGCTTTGGAGGCAGGAGCTTGGCTGTAAGGAGAGCCAATCTCTGGTTCTTGCTCCGAATGGAAGCCAAGTCAAAGGATGAGAACATGGTGGCCTGAGAAGAATTCAAGAGCCTGAGAAGCTCTGGCAGACCTTTCTACGTGAAACAATTACAGCAAACACAATACAGAGGACAACTGGGTGCCAAACTGACAGTGTCTAAATGCTTAGTTCCAGTCTGGTTCTCAAACTTTAGTGAGCACCAAAGTCACCTAGAGGACTTTGTTAAATCCCAGATGGCTGGACAGCACCCCAGAATTACTGGTTCAGGAAGTCTGGGGAGCGGCCTGAGAATGTGCTTTTCTAACACTCTCCCTGTTGAAGCTGACACGGCTGGTTTGCTGACACACTATGAGAAGCAGTGTGGGCATCACCTGGGAGCTGAAGAGCAATGCATCCTCTTGGGCTCCAGCCCACCACCCCATACCTATTAAATCATAATCTGCATTTTAGCAAGATCCTCAGGGGATCCGTGTCTCTTTAAGTTTGAAAGGCCCTGCACTAGATCAGGGAGTCTCAGATGTGGCCTCCTGTTGGAATCAATGGGGATTTTTAACTATAGGTGCTGGGCCCTTCTCTATTCAGGCCTCCAGGGAAGCTGATGTATTGGGTCTGAGGCAGAAGTCAGGGATCAGAATTATAAAAGAATTCCAGATGATTCTGTTGTGCAACCAGGGTTCAGAACCTCTGGACCAGATGCTAAACTTCGGGGATGCTCAATTCTAAAGGAAGGAAGGACTCGGAGAATGTCATTTTTCTTGCTACCTATTGTTTCTAGAATACTTTTCTCTCCGTCTTCAACCCTCTGGCTCAAACATCCCATCTCTGCACAAGCGGAAGGCTTTGGTGACTCTGACGTGTGGAAACCCCACCAGCCACGACTACCACATTCCCTTGATTGCGTCATCTTCTTAATGCTTCGTGGGTATGGACTCTCTTATTACCTTGTTTATTTATATCTTGTTTCTCCCTCACTAGAGAAGGATGGTCACAGGGCCTAGGAATGTGTCTTACACACTGTAAGCAATCAATAAATATTTGCTCACTACTATCTTTGTGAAAGAAGGCAAACAGATATTTTGGACCAAGGGAGTGGCAGAGTCAATATCAGAGCATGGCCTGTACACAAGTATGCAAGACAGTTCGAGGATCGAGGAATATTATGGGCTCAACTGGGATCCTGAAAGACACGTTCAGGTCTAACTCCCACTCCCCTGACGTGACCTTATTTGTAAATACGATCTTTGAAGATGTTGGTTAGTTAAGACTAGGCCAAACACAACAGGCCTTGTGTGCTTATAAGCAGAGAAAATTTAGACCCAGAGAGAAAGACCATATGGCAGAGGTGAAGAGAATTGAAGTTGCCACAAGCCAAGGCATGCCTTGGATGGCTAGACACCCACCAGAAGCCAGGGGAGAGTCATGGAATAGATTCTCCCCTGTAAGAGGAAACCGGGCCCTGCTGACACCTTGGTTTTGAACTTCTAGCCTCGAAAAACTGTGAGACAATAATTTCTGTTGTTTAAGTCAGCTAGTTTGTGGTGCTTTGTTGCAGCAGCCCTGGGAAGTTAAAACAGAAAGTTAGAATGTCAGAAGAAGAGGAGAAAGAGAGAGATGGAAAGTTAGGAAGAGAGGGAGAAAGAGATAGAAAAATGGAGGGGAAGACCCATCCATTCCATCTGAGACCCCTCGGGCATGACAACAAAAGAATTGTTCAACCAAGCCCAGCCCAGAACAGTGAGGAAATATTGTTTATTGCTTTAAGCCACTAAATCTGGGAATGGCAGCTATAGAAACTGATACACTTTTTCAAGCTTTGCATGTGTGATTTAGAGTGTGGGTTCTAATCAGAGACTTTCAAATTGAAATTCATAGTATAAAAGCAAATATTGTATTGGTAACTGTTGAATTATACAATCTTAGAAGAACATGTCCTTAATCTTAATCTACTCCAGTGGGTATGAACCCATTTGTAAATAAGACCTTTGTAGATGTTGTTAGTTAAGGCGCACCTAAAGTGAATGAGGGTGGGCCTTAATCCAATAAAGTGGAGGTCTTTATAATATAAGGAGATTGGACACAGAAAGAGAAGCTACAGGCAGTGGCCAGAAGTCAATGGAACCCAGAGAAGAGAAGAGAAGAGAAGAGAAGAGAAGAGAAGAGAAGATCTGTGACTACGTGCAGGGCCATGTGGCAGAACAGCCAGGGACCCAAAGATTACCAGCCAGACAGAAGACACAGCCCCAGGAGGAAGCAAGCCTTCAAGCCTCAGAAATTGTGGGCCAATAAATTCCTATTGTTAATATTTTAGCAGCTGAGAAACCGAAACAGTAACCAGTTTTAAGTTTATGAAGAATTATGAAGAATATGAAAAATTCTTCCTCAATTGAAGCTAAGTTCGTTACTGTTTGAAAAATTTCCTCAGGCTTCCAGACAACCAAAGTGGCAGTGTATGATGCTCCAAGCTGCAGTTGCCCCACAGAATTTTTGAACAACTAGCAAAAATTGGCAGATTTCTCTTCCTCAAAAACTCCAGAAAACAGTTAAAGGACTGCAGTATTTCGGAAAGAGGCTTGTGGAGCCCCTGCTGTCCCCTTCCCCACTGTCTTCTCAGCCAGACCGCACCCATGTGGGTCCCTGATGCTGTACCAGAGGGAGCAGAGTAAGCCCTCTGCACACAGCGTATGTGTGTATAGGGCTACGTGAGCCTTACATATACCTGTATGTAAGCCCTATGGACACCTGCATGTCTGTGCCAATCTATCAGGTGGCAGACTGAAAGCCTAAACCAGGAAACCCATCTCTAGCTCAGCCTCACAGAATTGCCCCGTAGGTAGCAACAGCTTGTAGACATCTAAAGCAGTATAGGAACAATTAAATCAAAGATGCCTAGGGCAAAGGATTACCTGCTTTAATTCATACAATAGAGAACCCCAGAGGTGGAAGAGGTCTGTTTCATATGGAGGGGTGGGGAGGGGGTGGTGGTTGAATTCCTGTAAGTTTGGGAATTCCTAAGGGCAGGAGCAAGACAAGACTTAGGATCAGAAAAGACAGAAAGGACACAACAGGTCACATTTGCCTTGAGTTGACCTTAATGATAGGAGGGCTAAACTCTGAAGGAAGCAGTAGCCAATGCAGAACGAATTTGCAAAGACTTTGAAGGTTATTTGTGTGTGTGTGTGTGTGTGTGTGTGTGTGTGTTTTATTCGGCTTAGCTCCTGGTGCTCAAGGAAATCTCTGTCATACCACTAACTAGATACAAACTTAAGGAACACAACAGCTCAGGGTCTAAACCCCAGAGTTAACCATTTAAAATATTGACAGTGGTACACAAATGATTAGGGGCAAACAATGAAACAAGAAATGATGGCACATCCAAGAGAACAAGATAAAAGTCCAGAAACCATCAACAAAGAAGATGAACTCTTGGACATACCAATACTTTTTAAAAAAGATCCTAAATATGTTCAAGGAGATAAGGGAAAAAAACAGAAATAACTAAGGGATATCAGAAAATGATGAATGAACAATATGAGAACCTCAATAAAGATATAGAAATTTTAAAAAGGAACCAAACAGGGCTATTAGAGTTGAAGATCCCAAAAATTGAACAGAAAAATTCTCTGCAGGGCTTCACGGTTACAGAAGAAAGAATCAGTGAACTTGAAGACAAGACAATTGAAATGATTCAGGTTTAGGAGCAAAAAGAAAAAATTCATGGCAAATAGTGAACAGAACATAAAAGACCTGGGGACACCATCAAGTGAAGCAATATATGCACTATGGGCAGCCCATAAGAGGAGACAAAAGACAGAAAAAGGGGAGGAATTATTCAAAGAAACAATGGCAGAAGACTTCCCAAATTTAGTGAAAGACATGGATATTCACATGCAAGAAACCCAAAAAAATCCAAACAATATAAACTTGAAGAGAACTGTACCCAGATACATAGTATTCATAATGTCAAATGCAAAGGACAAGGAGAGGGCTCTGAAAGCTGTAAGATAAAAGCAATGTACCAATAAGATTGAGGCAGTCCCCAAAAGATTAAGTGCTAATTTCACATAAGATACCATACAGGAAAGAGGGCAGTGGGATGAAATATTTAAAGGGCTGAGAGAAAATAATTGGTAACCAAGAATGTTCTATCTGGCAAGACTGTCTTTGACAAATAAGGATGAGATTGAGACATTCCCAGAAGAAAAGCTGAGGGAGTTTGTCACCACGAGACCTGTCCTACAAACAATGTGAAAAGGTGTTCTTCAGCCTGAAAGGAAAGGACACAAGACAGTGGACTGAGGTGGCATAAGGAGAAACAGACCTCTAGTAAAAGTAACTGTATGGGTAATTACAAATGCCAGCTCTATTGTGTTTTTTAGTACGTAATTCCATTTTTTACTTCTTACAGGTTCTAAAATGCATAAAAAGTAATGATAAATGTATGGTACAGAACATACAATATATATATAAAGATATAATTTGCAACAAGAGGACAAACAGTGTTATGAACAGTATTGGTATATGATATTTAATTTAACTAGGTATCAAATCAAGTGATTGTTATAGATTTAGGTTATTAAATTTAAACCCAATGGTGGCCACAATGACAACAGCTGAAAAATATATACAAAAAGAGCATGATCCAATTGTTGCTGTCTACAAGAGACTCAGCTTAAATTCAAAGACACAAGGTGGTTGAAAGTGAAAGGATGTAAAAATATGTATCATGTAAATAGTAACCAAAAAAGAGCTGGGGTATCTATACTTATATCAGATAAAATAGATTTTATGTCAAAATCTGTTATGAGGGACAAAGAAGGTCACCCTATACTGATAAAGGGGTCAATTCAACAAGAAGCCATAACAATTATAAATACATATATACCTAATAGCAGAACCCCCCAATTAATGTAACAATACTGACTGATGAAAGGGAGAAATAGACACCTCTACATTAATAGTAAGAAACATCAATATATCACTTTCAGTAATGGATAAAACATGTAGCCAGGAGATCAATAAGGAAATAGAAGACTTGAATGTCACAATAAACCAACTAGACCTAACAGACATAGACAGACATTTCATGCAACAGCAGCAGAACACACATTCTTCTCAGGTGCTATAGATCACTGTGCAAGACAGACCATATGTCAGTAGACACAAAAAGTCTCAATAAATTGAGAAAATATGAAATCACACAATATATCGTCTTTGACAACCTGGAATGAAGCTAGAGATCAATAACAGAAGAAGAACTGGAAAATTAATAAATATATGGAAATTAAACAACCTACTCTTAAACAACCAATGGATCAAAGAAGAAATCACAAGGGAAATCAGGAACTATCTTGAGGTAAAAGGAAACGAAAGCACAATCTACCAAAACTTGTGGGACGCAGCAAAAAACAAGGCTGAGGAGGGAAAAATAACCATCAATGCTTACATTAAAAAGTAAGAAAATCTCAAATCGAAAACCTGATCTCACAACTGGAAGATCTAGAAAAAGAACACACTAAACACAAAGCAAGCAGAAAGAAGGAAATAATAAAGATCAGAATGGAGGTGAATGAAATAGAGAACAAAACAACAGAGAATCAGCAGAAGTTTGTTCTTTGGAAAGATCAATAAAACTAACAAGACTTTAGCTAGGCTGACAAAAAAATGACTCAAAGCAGTAAAATCAGAAATGACAGGGGAAGGGGATGTTCCTACTGACTCCACAGAAATATAAAGGGCTATGATAGCTTACTATGAACAATCATGCACCAACAACTTAGAGAACCAGGTGAAACTGCCAAATTCCTAAACACACCAACTACGTGCACTGAATCAAGAAGAAACAGAAGACTTCAGTAGGACGATAACAAGTAAAGATGCTGGATAAGGAATAAAAAATCTTCCAACAAAGAAAAGCCCAGGACCAGATGGCTTCACGGGTGAAATTTACCAAACATTCCAAGAAGAATCTGGTCAAACTCTTCCAAAAAATCGAAGTGGGGGGAACATTCCTTAACTCATTCTATGAGACTATCATCCTAATACTAAAGTCAAATAAAGATGCCACAGAAAAGGAAATTTCAGACAAATATTCCTTATGAATATTGATGTAAAAATCTTCCACAAAACACTAGCAAGCCAAATCCAACAGCACTTTAACAGAAATAATCCCACCATAATCAAGTGGGATTATTCCAGTTATGCAAGGTTGGTTCAGAAAAGAAAATCAACTTATGTAATATAAAACATTAATAGAATGAAGGAAAAAAACCCGCATGGTAATCTCAATTGATGTAGAAAATGCATTTGCAAAATCCAGCAGCATTTCTTGATAAAACACTCAAAAAACTAAGATTAGAAGGGCACTTCCTCAACATTATAAAGGGCATATATGAAAAACGCACAGCTAACATCATGCTCAGTGGTGAGAAACCGAGATCTTTCCCTCTTAAATCAGAACAAGAAGAGGATGCCCACTGTCACCATTGTTAATCACGTTATACTGGAAGATTTAGTCAGAGAAATTAGGCAAGAAAAAAGAAATAAAAGTATCCAGTTTGGAAAAGAAGGAGTAAAACTTTCCTTATTTGCAGAACATATGATCCTATTTACAGAACATTTAAAAAAATCCACAAGAAAGCTTTCAGAGATAATAAATGAATTAAGCAAAGTGACAGTACAAAATCAACACCTAAAAATTCAGTAGTGTTGCTATACATAAGCAATGAACAATTGGATGAAGAAATTCAGAAAAACATTCCATTTACAATAGCAACTAAAAGAATCAATTATCTAGGAATATTTCTAATCAAGGCTATAAAGGACCTGTACCCAGAAACTACAGAACGTTGTTAAAAGAAATCAAAGATGACCTAAATAAATGGAAGGACATTCTCTGTTCATGAATTGAAAGACTAAACATTGTTAAGATGTCAATTTTACCCAAAATGATTTACAGATTCGAGGCATTCCCAATCAAAAGTCCAACAGCCTTCTTTGCAGAAATGAAAATGCCAATACTCAAGTTTCTATGGAAGGGCAAGGGGCCCCGACTAGCCAAAACTGTCTTGAAAATAGAAGAACAAAGTTGGAGCACTCACACTTGCTGATTTTAAAACTTATTACAAAGTACAGTAACCAAAACAGGATGGTACTGGCTTGAGGACAGACAGAGAGCCCCATGGAATCAAGTTGAAAATTCAGAAATAATCCCTCATATTTATGGCTGATTGATTTTTGACAAGGGCGTCAAGTCCACTCGCTGAGGAAGGAACAGTCTCTTCAACTAATGAAAAAACTGGATATCCATGTGCAAAATAACGAAGGTGGACCATAATGTCACACCACTTAAAAAATAAACTCAAAATGGATCAAAGACCTAAATATAAGAGCCCAAACTATAAAACCCCAAGGTGAGAATATAGGGAGCCATGTTCAGGACCCTGGTTTAGGCAATGGTTCCTTAAACTTTTTTCCCCAAAGCACAAACCACAAAAGAAAAAAAAATAGAGTCGTGGGACTTCATCAAAATTAAAAACTTTTATGCACGAAAGGATTTTATAAAAATAAAGCAATAACCTACACAATGGGAAAATATTTGGAAACCACATATCCTATAATTGTTTAATATCCAGAATATATAAAGAAACCTGCAAATGTATACCAAAAAACAAACAACACAATTAAAAATGGGCAAAAGAGTTGAACAGCTACTTCTCCAAAAAAGATACACAAATATCCAGAAGGTGCATGAAAAGATTCTCTGTATCATTAATCATTAAGGAAAGGCAAATCAAGATGACAATGAGTTAATTTTTCTTCACCCATTGTAATGGCTACTATTAAAAAAATGGAAAATAACAAGTGTTGGAGAGCATGTGGAAAAATAGGAATGCTCATTCATTATTGATGAGAATGTAAAATTGTGCAACAGCTGTGGTAAAGAGTTTGGCAGTTTCTCAGAAGTTAAATATAGAATTACCATATAACACAGCAATCCCAATTCTAGGTATATACCCGAAAGAACTGAAAGCAGGGACTCAAACAGATATTTGCACACCGATGTTTATAGAAGCATTTTCACAGTTGTCAAAAGGTTGAAGCAACCCAACTGTCCATCAACCCAATGAATGGATAAACAAAATGAGGTATATATATACACACATATATGATGGAACATCATTCTGCTGTAAACAGGAATGAAGTTTTGACTCCTGAAGAGTGAAATACGCCAGACACAAAAGGACAGATACTGTCTGATCACTCACATGAAAGAATCAGTATAAGCAAATTCAAAGAATCAGAAACCAGGGGATGGGTAGGGGTAGGGAATGGGGACTTAATGTTTGATTGGTACAGACTTTCTGTTTGGGGTGATGGAAAATTTTTGGCAATGCATCGTGGTGATGGCATCACAACATTGCAAATGCAACTGACTCCACAGAATGGCATATTTCATTGGGGTTAAAAGGGGGAAATTTAGGTTGTATATATGATAGTAGAACAAAAATTAAAAATAAAAGATCAAAATAGGACTGTACAATGCAGTGGACCCTACTGTGAATTATGGACTTTAGTTAATAGTTACAATAATATTCTTTCATCAATTGTAACAAAGGTACCACACTAGTGCAAAATATTAATAATGGGGGAGTATGTGAGCTCTGTAATTTCTGCATGATTTTTCTGTAAACCTATAACTTCTCTAATAAAAAATTACAAAATAAAGTTCGATCCAACTTCCAGTGAAGACATATTTTTGACAGATGCTCTCAGGGTGTAAGCAGGCAATTTGCTCTATTTTCACTTTGAAGCTTTTGAAAAAATACTTGACAATACGACATCTCACAACACACTAAGGGCAGTGTGTTCTCTGGGAATCCTTTGTTAGCCCTCTGTCTAATTTTTCTATAATTTATATCCCACACATTTTCCAGAAGGAATTGAGTCAGTTTTTGATAATGGTACGTGGCTGGTGTCTCCTTGCTGGTGATTCTAGAAATCTGCAGGGAAATGTACCTATGGTTTTCTCAGTTTTTCTTCACGCAAGAATAAACCAGGGACTAGAATGAAGAATGAGATCTGATTTACTGTAATGTACTCCAGAATAAATTGGGGAGCTAGAATGCTAAGATGAGTGATGAATACTGACTTTCTCCTCATTTATTCTACCCCTCCCCATCTATTTGGTTCTTCATCTTTGGTGGTTGAAATGAAAATGTATTTAATTGCTCTTTCAAAGGCTCATACATTCCAGTTTACATCTCGGTGTCCAAAGGTCTATTATTTCATGTCTTACAGTCTTGCATTTGCTTTTTGGGGAACAAAGAGCAAGCACATTTCCATAAGTGAACAGTAAGTTTTATAGCATGCTCCAAATAATATACTAACATCTGTCCAAGTGGGTCAGAAAGACTTATGAATATGATAGCTAGGGGATTTTTTAAAGCTTCTGAACTCATCTAGCTCATGCAGTTATAAGATACACATAAGGGAAAATGTGTCCTTTACTTAATGGTTTACTATTTTATTCTGACACAAAATATTTTACTTCCATCACAAGCTATTTTCATTTGCCCTCAAAGAGTCTGATGCTCAATAACAAACATTGGAAATGGGATGCAAATTAAAACCAAATTTAATTTACTATGATAGAGAAGATTTAGAAGGCTCACCAAAACATGGAGTATTCACATCATATAAACAACTATGCTGTGAGAAGGGTCCAGTAAGTGCTCAGCAGAAATCAACACCTGCCTTATAACCAGGGCTCCCAAAGGACCTCTCCACATGATTTCAGCACCACCGATAAGGTTATAAAGTGAGAGTCTGCCAAAAATGCATGGGCGCATAAGCAAATATTTCAAGACTATGATTATATTTTACATGGCTAAATGTTTCCAAGGCTTAGACTATAAAAATGTCAGGATAAATTTGTGTCTAATATTAACAAATGCGGCACTAAATTCAGATCGTTATAGCTGGGCACACATAAGGGACAAATCAAGCAGCCAATATTACAGATCTTTCTGTTAGCAATTAGCACAAAATATTTCATTTTGACTAGACTCCCCCATGCATAATAACTACTGGCTTACTGTCACAAAAAATTCATACACTGCATCCAAACCAAAGTGGCGGTGGCTGAAATGAGTAGACTGAGTATTTTTGAAAAGGCCAAGCCTATTAACCAACGAGGTAAAGATACATAAATTATTTCCTTATGTAAGGGATAAAATGAGTAAATATACAAACGGTAAAATGTGTGTGTTTATGTGTGTGTGTCTGTGTGTTTAAAGGTGAGTCTTCTGGGCGGCTGCAGTGGCTCAGCAGGCAGAGCTCCGACCTGCCGTGCTGGAGGTCTGGAGTTCGATCCCTGGTGCCTCCTGCCCATATGCAAATTTAAAACAAACAAACAAACAAACAAAAAAAAAAAAAGGTGAGTCTTCTACATGGGTATAATGTTGATAGTTTCCTGGGCTTGAATTTTTTATTTCTCTTTTCCCCCATTCACCTTCAAGAAGAAATTGTATTAGTGTCATAGGGTTACCTATGATGAACATATATTTAGGATTTATGTTATGGGTTTAACTGTGTCCCCTAAAAGGTATGATCACACCCTAAGTCCTTGTCCTGTGAACATGACCTAATTTGCAATAAGATCTTTGATGAGTTAAGATGAAGTCACACTATACTCGGGTGGGTCCTAATCCTTCATGACCAGAGTCCTGCAGGGAGAGGGGACTCTGGGGCACAGGTTCGGACAGACATGAGAGGACAGACACGTGTCAATGGAGGCCGAGACGGAAGGGCTGCGGCTGCAGGCCAAGGAGTGCAAGGATTGCCGGCAACCTACTGGCCAGGAAGAGGCAAGGAGGGATTCTCTCCTCTAGGTTGCAAGGAAAGCACGGTTCTGCAAAGATCTTGACTTCAGACTTGTAGCCTCCAGAACTACGGCATAAGTTTCTTGTTTTAAGCCACTAAGGTTAAGGAACTTTGTTATGGTAGCCTTATGAAACTAATGCAATTGGTTAGATTCATTTCTTCTATAATATTTTAAAGTAAGTATATTCTGGAATAATAATTTGATTTCAAATCCATTATGAAGGTCTTTTCGCCTGTTATTTCTTTGAATAGAGGGAAAGGTCTTCTGTAGGCTTCACATGAGACTGGTGGGTCTGTTCATATGCCAAGATGTGATATACATATTTTAACTAAATAAAATTCTGCACATGCACAAATGTGAAATGCAAGTTTAACATCACTGAAGTATGGTGTCACTTTTTTAAAAATAGGAGCTCAGCACGAGCAGAAGTAGAGCGTCCATGTGAAGCACGTTTCTTACCACCATGGTGCTGCCTGCGGCTCAGGCCGTGTGAGTGGACTCAAAGAGAGTGGCCCACAGCGACAGACACGCACAGGTAATGCTTCTAGCTTCACAACCCCCACGACAGAGCGGGCTCTGTGCTATTTGCCGTCACCTCATCTTATATTCACAGCAATTTTATGAGGTAAGCACTATTAATATCCTCATTTTATAGACAAGAAAAACAGTTGCAATCAGGGTACTTATGAATCTATAAATAACGCCATGCGATGAGCTTAAAGAAAAAACTGAAGCACCCAGGGAAGTGGTTTTCAGTGACTTACAGGGCCTAGAATCAGAGCTAAATGCAGAAAACCAGAACCAGCCCAGCCTCAAGAAAATATCTCACCAGAAACTGATGTGCACAAAAACATTATGTCCTTGAAGGAAACGGTAAAATAATTATGACGATGAGGATGATGAGATTATGGCCAGAATTTAGCAAGCATCTATTGTGCCCATGTACTTTATATATACACACACAGCATTTTATTCCCACCTTATAGACGATGAAATGTGGTTTGGAAAGGTAATTGACTAATCTCACATCACATGACTTGGCTCATGTCAAGTCAGGATTCAAGCCTGCTAGAGCCACTTTGTAACAGAAGCTTCCTTGCCTAGTAGATGTCTGCCTTAGGGACACAACAGAAAAGATGATGAGGCTGCCAACTCCAGGATCACACAAATCTAGTGTGCTTTGAGGTCAGTAAACTTCACGGGGCCAGGCAGACTGAAAACTGTCCTTCACCGTGAAGTTTGGCTTACTCTTAACATAAAGCCTGGCTGCAAATAAAGGCAATAGTGACCCGCCTTGCTTATGACAATGCAACCACAAGCTCCTTAACCCACTAGCAGAACAGCTTTCTCAGCGTGGCTTACAAGCCCCTGAGACGGCACCACAATAACTAGCAAAACTATCGAGGAATACCGCAGCATCCTGGACTTACTGGCCTGGACTTATGCTAAGAAGGTTGCCAGCAAGAAACTCAATCACCTTTTACCAAGAAGACAGCTGAAGAGAAGGTGCAAACGGTTTGAGCTGAAGCTGCTTTGATGGATTTCTTGAAACCTGGCTTTGAACAACATGGCACACCTCAGGATTAAGGGTAAAAACAGACAGATTGGCCTTTAAGTAGGAACTAGTACTTGGGGACTAAGTGGGGGCAGTGAAAGGAAAACATTTAAGGGGCTACGATGGACACTGATCACATGTCCAGGAAAGTTACAGTTCTTTAAATAGAGGTGTGGGAGCAAATGGCACTTGTTCATCATCTTTTAGGGTAGGAAGGCCTGTTTTCCTTGCAATGATCAATCACATTCCACTATTTTGTTCCCGCTGCCACGCACAGGGAGCAATAACTGGCATGAGGAGTCATCTCTGACCCTCAACCTACATCTGTGTTCCAATGACAATACAGAAGGACCGCAGCATAACTGTGATCCCATCCTTGGGAGCAAGACATCTTGATTGTGTCTCCACTGGCTCAGTATCAATGCAATATAGAACTTTAAACTTCAGATTTCACCTAGGAGCTGGAAGTTGCATTTCTCACTGGGCTAAGGTGAATTATCCCCTTTGGCTGGGCACACCTGAGGTTCCAGGTAAAAATCACATTCATGATCACTTTTGCAACACTGGTAAGCAAGGCAGCATTTTGTTTTATTTTAAATAAATGACTATAATAAAACTGATATATCCCTAATACCTCATATGCAAAGAGTAAAAATATGAAGCAGCAATTTGGTATTTATAAAATTCTATTTTGGGCACTCTTTATGGTATAACATCTTGCCAACAGCTACTAATTTTAACTTCTGTTCTCTCTGAGAGTAATATATTTTACTACACCACTTATAATCTATTTTAAACATCACATGAGTTTATTTTTTGTTAACTTTCAGTCTGCAGAAAGTGGGACGTGAACAAATTCAAGTTCTGTATTGCACAAAACCAAACTTTACTATTAAATAATAATGGACTTCTTGCCTATTCCCAAATTTCAGAAGGGCAGGTGGCCATTCTTATTTTATAAAATGACATGTAAATTATAAATGAGGGTTGAAAAAGGAGAATGAATTTTTATTAACCCAATTTCCTAGGTAGAAATGCTGACTTGGGAAGTCCAGTAAAAGATCTCTTCAGAACTCACCAGTATGTATAAGGTGAGAACCCACTGTACGGCTGTCCATATAATTCCTATTATGAAAAAAAGGGAAGTCAGTGAAGGGACCCTGCAGACAGGATAGGATTCCACTGAACAGTCTCTGATGAATAAGAATACATTATGACTATCATAATATTTTTAAATTGTAGGGAAGAGGGTCTCACTGATTAGCAGAAAAAAGAACCCCTACTTTTTGACCTTACATATATTTAGAATTTGTCATTTTGTATTTTTAGCTCATTTTATCTTGATTTTTTGGTAAAGGGAAAATAGGCTCCAAGTCCAAAACAAGGAAATGAGCAAAGGACTGGTTTCAAATTAATGTTAACTATGTTGGAAAAACATCTCTCCATGCCTTGCAGTGACAGTCAGTGCAGGTGTTAGGAAAGTAAGATTTGCAAGACAGATGAGGTTCAAATCACGGCTCGGCCACGATGCCATTGGACACCTTGGGAAGGTGGCTTAGGCTGTCCAAGTTCAGTTTCCATATCACACAGGTGGAGACGATCATGTACCAGGATGCTGCGTGAATTAAACAAACAGCACAGAAGCTGCTAAACTTGGTGCCTCTCCAATGGCCAGCTTTCAGCAAAGGTGAGCCTTTAGAATAATCTCTATTATGATTAGCCCACCCATGTGAGTGAAAGGGACTTCAGGGAATGCCTGGAACCTGGGGGCAGGTATACTGCTTATGAACAACAGGCATGACTCTGCTTTCTTCCCCAGATAAAGATGACCTTGGTGGGGTTGAATCTGGCTCATTAGCTATGATAGTCTAGTGTCTATAAATATTTTTTTACTAAGGGCACAGATTATCTGCATGTATTCTGCATGATATATGGGGATATCATATTTCATACATAAAAATAGGCCTGTGTCCTGCAAGACACTCAACATTTTGGATTCAGTAAGACCCTACTTTGCTCACTGGACGCTGTGTGACTTTCTTAGGGACTTAGGTGACCAGGGGAAGTTCTTCCATGACACTTGATCTGCTTCGTGTGGTCTCCTCTCTACAGCATAACTTTATACCCCTTTTTAAATAAAGAAAGAATGCAGTCTAACTTTATAGTCTATAGATACTTTCCACCAAAAGGCAGCATACCTGAGATTCTGCAATGCTGATGCCAAGTCAATTTTTTTGCACTGATTTTTAAATATAACTACACAAATCCATAATGTGGGCCAAATTAAATAGAATGTCCTAGAGAATTAACTAAAGAAAGCAAAATCACATCTTCTACAGCACCTGCCCCTCAACTGTTAATATATGTCTAATAAGAGAAACAGCTTATTTTCTACACTCAGCTGCATTTAAGAGCCAGCACCACAGACATTTCTCTTCCTACAAATCCATTCTCGAACCTGAGACAAGCTACCTCCCCCATGCTCATCCCCGGCCTTATAAAATTCCACCACGATCACATGTGATAACACAGACCCTGCAGCTCACACGTGCCAGGTGAAACTATTCATTCCTCCCTTACTCTGATTTAAATCGCTTAGGGTTATAGAAATGCATTTAAAAGAGAATTGAGGTTAAGTTCGAGTTACGTCCTCACTTATTGCGTCTGTTGGCTACATCATTTCAAATCGAGGAGCAGAAACTGACTCTCGGGGGGAAGCCAACTCAACAGACCCATGGCATGTGCTTCCACAACAGGAGACATGTTAAAACACAAGAAAAGAAGACAATATGAAGATATCTGTGTAATGAAAGGGAAAGGGAAAATGTTCCAGAAGAAAGTGAAATCACTAAGCTTACGAGCAGCGTGAGGAAAATCAATACACAATTATTATAAAATGATTATAAGAGCTTTAATAAAACGGCCTAGGTATCAAAAGCAATCCTGTAGGGCGGCTGCAGTGGCTCAGCAGGCAGAGCTCTGACCTGCCGTGCTGGAGGTCTGGAGTTCGATCCCTGGTGCCTCCTGCCCATATGCAAATTTAAAAAAAAAACACAAACAAACAAAAAAAGCAATCCTGTAGTTTAATGCTTTTTGTGGATGAAAAACCACTATTATTTAATCCTCTAGAAGAACAATAAAACTTTCAGGAAACAGTCATGAATTGAATAGCAGGCAGGGCAGTTGGAAGTACTTTTCCCTATGGGACAATGTACCTTACAAATAAGGCTGGTGGAGCATCATAAATGGAGAATTCACACTATTGTTAATACCACAAGGGGCCCCTGGAGATTAGAAATTCACAGATGTGACAGGAAAAAACAATCAACTTTTCTTGTACTAAAGGTATTTAAAATGAGTGTAAAGATAGGCCATCAATAGAAAAAGAACTTGGAGTCGTCAGCAATATTTTAAGAAAAGTTAAATTGATAGAAAATTCCCGTTAGGGAAATGATCAGAAAATAATCCCATAATTTAATCTTTCCCATATTTGGAGGTGTTATTCTTTAGTTTTCATGCTTCGTATTAAACATGATACTTTTAAGTTACTTCTAGGCAATTTATAAAGTTAATGATTTAATTTAAAGATGGTTTAGCTTTGGGTTAACATTGGGAGTACCTATATATTATCTAGTTAGGTATATACATGTTAATAATTTAACATGAAAATAATCATAAAACTAGTTGGATTAATAAACCTCCTTAATCATCATTAAATACGCCATTATACTTGGGGGAAAAGTGAATATGTCTATACTAATAATAGAATACGAAAATGTAAATGTATATTTTATATTACATTTAATCTCTTCTTTCCCATCAACCTCTACATTTATTTGAATAAAATAACATTATCATTAAAGATGATTGAAAAGAAAAAAAATTAACTCTATTTTCCCAAGCTTATCCAGTCTTAAACTATGCTATTAATATATATATATACACACACACATAGGATGTTAAAACCAGAAAATACAACAAATTTTAAAACAGGGAAATGTTGAAATAAAAGATATTAAAGTATTTTACATTTCTTATTGTTAAAAAGAATGAAGACAGCTAATGGAAATTCCCTTAAGGAACAGAATAACATAGTTAACACCTATTTTAGATTAGGATTTATGGAATATCCAAGAATTATATTTCTCTATGGGAATCTGATGCACTTTCAATATGGGAGCACTGAATCCAGAAGCAGTAAAAGAAAACCCATGAGCCAACTGCTCTTCATTTATTCTACAAGTGAGTAAAACGGCTTGGGGCTGTTTTACTGCTTCCAGATTTGGCAGCTCAAGAGAAAGGAAGGAAGCAGTAGGCACATGGACGCTTATGAGAGCTGGGGTAAGGAAAATCAGTCCTAATTGAAGGCATAAAGGGTCTGTCCAGCCGACGCCAAATTCAGGAGGATTCTAAAGCATTTAATGTACCCGGATCTTTAATCTGTCACCAAGGCGATGCCAGATGCAGGCAGAACTGCCAGCCCTGAGACGGGCCACAGGTAAGCCCCGAAGTAGCCGAGTGTGAGCACAGCGTGGGGGGGCTGAGCGCGGCGTGGGGGGCTGAGCGGGCC